>MU001784.1:0-122240 GCA_010093585.1 Melanomma pulvis-pyrius CBS 109.77 | reverse complement strand
GTGAATAAGGCGAAGGATTCGATGCGGAGGTGAGCGATTGATGTTGCATTGAGCTAACGGTTTCGTGATTTGGGATAGGTGCAATTGCAGAAAGATTACTATAAACCGTATCTTGCCGTCACGGAACCGATGTTCCTCAAGCCGAGGGAGTTTGAGATTTGGGGCCGCATGCCGGGGGATAAATGGTTGTATGTGAAGAAAGAGGTGTGATTTGAAGATGGTCGGGATTTGGACCTAGTGGCGAATATGTATGGTAGGGTGTAGAAGCAAGGGATGGATTACATTTAAAGTGTAGTATTCCAAGGTTAGCTACTGCCTAGGCAACCATGGTCAAAGTACTCTCGCGTCAAAGCCCTCAAACCACTCCGACCCCGAACCATCCCATAAACAACAATAAAGCCTAGGGGGGCGCAGAAGTCTGAACTCTAGTAACAGGAAATAGCCACTCGCTCTTCCGCGCAAACATCTTCCCATCCGGATACACGGTGACATTAGCGCCGGGGCCTTGCTCGATCCAATTTGTATTCTGCGTCGACGAGCCGGTAAGATATGTGGTCCTGAAATATAGCCATTAGTTCATCTCGCATGACAAGTAATTCCATACTCCAAGTCCTCGAATCACCTCACTCCATCCCATCCCAACCCTCGCCTCACTCCAAGAAACCCACCCACCCCAGCAAAAAAAGAGAAAGAAAGAAAGAAAGAAACAAAAACTCACTCATTCACCCTCCACCCCCTCCGAACCGTAAGCCCCGTCTCCCCATATCGATACGTGACATCCAAGCTCCTATCGCCGCAGAAGTCAAACAGCGCGCTGATGGCATAGAGATTGAAAAACGTCGGCGGGATGACGCAGTCCACTTCTGCCTCCAAGCCCGGGCGCGTGTCCGAGACGTGGAAGGTGAGGTTGGATTGCGCGCCGTCGACGTAGGGGTCGGCCATGAAGGCGGAGAAGGAGCCGACGTGGAGTGTGAATTCGGGGGCGGGTGTTGTCGTTTGGCGCGGGAGGAGGGGGGTGGCGCTGGTAAGGAGGGGGAGGAGGGTGGCGAGGAGGAGGGCGGAGGTGCGCATGGTGGGCGGTTGGCGGTGAGAGGGAGGTTTGGTATCTGGCGGGGTGTCGAGGGTGATGAGGGTGGTGAGGTGGGATGCAAAGACGAAGCAAGAACGAGTATATCAACGGCGGAGGATGTGGGGTCCTTGGTCCCCGGATGTGGGGACTGAAATTAATGAAATTCGAGCTTCCAAGTTGAAGATGGAATGGAAAGAGACGTATATAAGCTTTTGCAAACAAAGAGGTTGGCGATGGAACCGTGGCCGACGATGCAGCGCTGGTGTTGTCTACCTACCGCCCATATGAAAACCATCACTCTCCGAATCCACCCCAAAGTATTTATCCTCAATTGCAAGTCTTTCCCCCAACAAGTCTCAGCATTAGACACACCACCTCGTCCCACTATCCACGGGAATATGGATGCGTTCCTGCATCTGGGATCGCTAATAAGCGTCTCTTTACCCCATATTGGGTAATTTGGAGCGCATCGGTTAATAAGAGCCATGCGAGACGCTGCGTTCCAGAGTGGTTTAACGGTAGGTAGAAGGCGTTCGTGGGAAGACGACTGAAGATTCAATAAAGGCTACAAGACTTGCAACTGATGTGTGAAGAACCGATTCTATTCACAAATGTTAACTCAATATCAACCACCACTCCTCCTCACCCTAGCCCCTTTGCCAATATCATACATGCTCTCAATCATTCCATCATTCCTCTCGCCCCCCTCTCCCATCATCTTCAAGCCTTAATCTCCATGCCTATAGCTTAGCATTGGTCTGCGCCTTCTTCAATATCGGCTCCATCTTCGTCGCCTTCATAACATCCCCCTTGACCTTCAACTTGCCGCTCATAAACAAATTCTGCGCATTCGCCTTTCCGGCCACCAACTTCCCGAAATCGGCATCACTGAGCGAGAGGGTGACGGTTGCCTTCTTGCCCTCGGGCACGGGCCCTTTGCCGACTGTGCCCGTCTCCTTGAGGTCAATGTACCAGGACTCGGTCTCGCCGGCCGCGTTCTTGAGCGTGAAGGCGAAGATGGCGGCGCCTTTTTTGACGGCGTCTTTGCGGTCGGCGTCCGAGGAGGAGAGGGAGGTCGAGATGGCGTCGAAGGCGGCCGAGGATGGGAAGGCGGCTGGACAAGGGATACGGGTTAGCTGTGTGATCTAGTTCAAGTCCAAGGCATCATTTCAGAGCGGCGGTTGAAGAATGAATGTGCCGGTGCGAGGTGCGGTAAGCTGACTGACCTGATTTAAGGGACATTCTGGCTGTGGTTGTCTTGGAGAAGGCTCAAAGTCGGAGATGGTAAGTCGCTGATGGTCGCGGTTTTGGAGGGACAGGTGGACGGGCAATTCGACGAGACTGGGTGTATGAAAGATGGAGAGAGAAGATGCAACGGCTCGGCGGGTATTTGAGGTTCGGACGCTCGTGACAGTGAATGACATCGGAGCTGTAGAATCCGGGGAAGCATGTGAATGACGGGGCGGCCGCCAAGCACGCTAGTGGGGATACCGAGGCTGTGACGTTTGGACACGTGCGTGGTCAATTCACCGCCCCATGACAACTACGTCAAAAGAGCAAGCTTTGCGAAATTATCAAATGAGTTGCTTCCCTTGCAGAGCTTGTAAAGGAAAGTTCGGATAGTAGACGAATAAGAAATTATATTTAAAGATCGTAGGTAAGATGTTCATATCATAACATCGTATCGTTATGCAGAGCCATACATGATCGTCAAGGCCGTGTCGTAAAGCGTGCGCACCATCAACGTCAAACCATTGTTCCCCCTCCAATGGCATCAACCACCAACCATCCAACCACCGATCATAAGAAGACAGATGAAGAAAAGAGAGGCCCCGTCCAACCCAAACCAGATACCAGTACCATGGCCTCGACCCTGGGCCTACCAGAGGAAGCCGGCACTTGCGCCATCCACCCATAAGACTACTCCATAGGACTACCCACCCCGAACATGGCCCCCATATGCTCCCGACCCAAAAAGAGATGATGCATTCCGTCCGGCCGGCCCGTTCCCCAACCGTAGTTTTGTTGACATGATACTCCGACAACATCTCAAGTACAATAAAGACAGACACGCACAACAAGTCTCAACACCAACAAGGACATGGACTTGAAGAGGATTCTCATTTCCACGACGAGAACATGCTCCCCCTCAAGAACTTCTTGACATGATCTCCGCCCCCCCAGAAGGAATCCTTCGTTCCTCTCCTCACCTCGGGACTCTTGGCCTTGCCCAACCACTTGGATAGGGTCAGCCCGCGTCGCGCGCCCCCGCTGACCTCCTCAATGGCCATGTTGACCTCGTCGAGCAACGGTCCCATGACCCTAGGCTCGCCCACGATACCGATGGGGCTCAGCATCACCGGCACGTCCATGACCTCCTCGGCCTTTGTCTTCCACGCCTCGCTCCCGCTGATCTTGGTTAGAGGCTCCAGCGCATCGTCCCAGTTCCCCTGTCGCAGTTTCACGTCTTCGAAGTTGAATTCTACGAGCGTGCGGCGGTGCCGGTGGATGAAGTCTGCAATCTGGGACGAATCCATGACGGCGTTTTCAAGCTCCATGTACCGCAGGCGGGAGAATTTGAGCGGGCGGGGCCCGCGCACTTGGCCGCGCATGGATGGGTGCATACATTCTTCTTCCATGGGCAGCATGCAGGGTTCACGGTCTAGACTAAGGGGAGACGGGCCACGCTCCCCTTTCCAGCGAAAGAAGAGGCGTGTGAGGCTGCGGCTGAGAGTGCGCAGGTAGGCGTGTAGGATGCGGAGATGTTCGAGAGATTGCGTGTGTGTCCGGGGGGAGGAGGAAGAGAAGGGAATGCTTTCCATGCAGATGGCCAGTTGTCTAATCTGACCCCAGCGCTTGGCTGATGAGTGTGTGCTGCCGAAGCCGAGCATGGGATGCAGATAGAGAAGCCCGCCTGGGTGGATGGGCAGCAGGGAGAGTTTGTGCAGGCTGTACACTGGCGCGCGTTCAATGGCAATGCGGATAGAAATGAGGGCATAGTCGACGGCGCTGCGCCGGTGCCTCGGTGCATTCTCGAAGCCGGGACAGGAGATCTTGAGATGTGTGAGGTTTATGAGTTCCGAGAATGCGGCGACAAAGGCAGGCACGTTTGTTGCGGCGTGGAAAAGAGGTGGATATTGTTTGATGAGGAGGTCGGTGAGCTCCAGGGATCCGTATTTGGGTGTCTTGTCCCTTCCGACGACATTTTGTGGGACTTGGACCTGCGGCTCGTACAGGAACTGTTTCTCGTCGCCAGTCTCGGGGTCAATGATGGGGGGCAGGAAGGTGTTTGGGCCATGGGGCATGTGGAAGGTAAAGATGCTCACGTGACGGCCTATCCGGGAGAGTGCCTCCATGCGAGCCGGTTTGGTGAATGTCGAAGGCTTGAAGGTAACGGTGAGGGACTCGAAGAGGCCCGGGGCAGCGCGCGTGGAGAAGTCATGGCAGACGAGACGGAAGTTTGGCAAGTCCTCTTTCTCGACGTGGGCAAGCAGGTTCTCGCGACAGTTGTCGCTCAGCCAGAATCTGAGAAAGGCGGAGCTGGTGGACAGCACCAGGTTGCAGATGGAGCTGTTGGCGCGGGTTGCTAATCAGGGTCAGTCGTGGAGGCTCGCGGCATGCGCTGAATGTCTCTCACATCTCCCTTCCACGGTGGTCGCAGGCGTCAGCGGAATCTCGCCAAACAGCAGCCTCGAGCTCGCGCGCGACACAGTCGTCGCCTGGCTGGAGTGGCTGCTCTGGCTCTCGCCGGACACGGATCGCTTGAGCGACGGGGGCGGTGGTGGATGCGAATACATGGCGGAGGCTTTCTCATAAGTTTCTCATGGAATAATGGAAGATTTGGAACGATGGGATTTCAGTCTCGACCGGGAGAGCAGAGGGATGGACACCTTGGTGGGATCAGGCATCGCGACTGGCCGTCGTCTTGCTATTTACCAGCGCAGCAGCGCAGAGGGGATCGTCTCCACGTGCGACGCAGGTATGAGTCAAAGGGCACGACTGCTGGGCTGCGTCTTTTTGCGACAGCTGGATGCGGGCAGAGTATTGAAGAGAAATCACGACTACAACACGGTGTCGCGAGCGTGGCCGACGTGTTTATACAAGTCTTGCACGCGATGACTGGCCATGTCGGCGTGCGGGGCGGGCGCCTAGGACGAGGCTTGAAACAAGTCGGGGGCGACGGCCTATCGGGTGAATGTGGGAGGATGCGGGCTGCAGTAGGCGCTGCATGGGGCGCGCAAACACCGTGGCTGGGCCGTCGCGAGAGTCGGTGAGAGGAGCCAAGAGGGCGCGGCCGTTCGCATCTGGTCTCGCTCGTCGCGCGTGCATGTCGGCTTGACGCGTGCATAGTGCTGTGTAGGGCAGAGGCAGAAAGGCGGCGAACCACAACAAAGGAATCCAAACAAACAAAGCCAGAGGCTGCCGTGTTCCTGCGTCTGCGTGCCAGTATCGATAACTATCCGCTCGCTATCGATTGATGAATGTGGCGCGCGTGGCTAATGGCCCGCCAAAACACCACAGTCCTATCGTGAAGCCAGCAGTCACTTATTCTTCCCAAGTGACGACAATCGCAGTAGTCGCTCTGGCGGATCCAACGCGAATTGGTACACTATAGCAAGACTGCTTCTTTTTCCTCCCCCCCCCGCAATTGCTTCACGTCTCCGTCGCTGCATTCAGCCCGTAGTTAGTCTCGTCAATCATCGCACGTAAAAGAGTACACCGATGAACAATTGTGCATCACGGTAAATAGACAGCGCGCTCCATTTCTTTGCGCGCGCGCGCGAGCACAACACGACGCCCTGCTTACCCATCCGCGCACAAACTACCGGTACATCGCGAAGTCTTGGTCCTGCACCACACCGCGACCGCGACCGCGTAAATCCCTCACTTGCAGCTGCCTTCCCCTCCATACAAGCTGTATAATACCGACACAGCCCCACGAAACAACGCAAACAAAGCTGAAGAAAAAGTCGGAATGGCATTAAAATACTATCGTGGTGTTGTGCAGCCCCACTCGCTGAATCCAAACATGAAGCCGTGCTTTGTTTCCACGTTTCATCCTCCCGTCGTTTCCACATCCATCGCCGTTTCCCCAACCATTGGACCTGAACAATTCGAGTGTCGAGCCCTGCCCAACCTGCAGCCTCGAGTCCCGATCCTGCCCAAAGCCAAGCCCAGCCTGGCCTCTTGAGTCGCTCTCCCCTAGCGACCGGTACTGCCAGTCATTGCACGCCCTCGTCGTCTTTCGCCACATCCTCCCCTCATCGCCGCTTCTCGTCGGAAAATCTCGGCGCCCCTTCAGGCACGGGCGGAGGCTGGTAATTCCCTCTGTAGCCGTTGATTGGTGGCAAGTCCTGCCCGATCGCGTCCTCGTAGCTCGGTGGTGCGTCGTCGTACGGCACCTGCGAGCTTGGAGGCCCGCCTTGCACGGCTGGAAACGCATTCGCCCCTGGAAATCCGTGCGAGCTCGTTGGCGTAGTGGGCGTGTACGGCTGTTGAGCCTGAGCATTGGGCTCCAAGAAGCCCGGCTTCACTTTGCCTGTATCGCCGGTTAACGTGGCTTCGAGGAGAGCTTTGGGCGGTGCGATGCCAGAGTAGACTTTGACTGGCAATCGCAGAGGCAGCACAATGAGCTGATCTCTGCCGTGCTCGTACGATCCGTACCCGATGCCAACCCGTACTTCGAGCTCGTAGAATCGCCCGAGGTTGCACGTCTGAAAACTTGGTGCCACTGTGTTGGGAATGGCTTTGTCTGACCAATATTCGGGGTTGATGGGGACTTCTGTTCCTACGGGATCTGTGGGAGAGCCGAGTGGAATAGCCATGTTGCTCATACTCGTAAGAATCCAACTGTTGGACTCAGTGCGGTGCACTTCGTGTGCCCGCACTTTGGTGTAGCCTATAAGTTCGATTTGGAGCATCTGCAAGTAGATGTTCTTTTTGCGCTCGCTCATGTTCTTGACAATCACTCTTAACGGGACGTCTTGGTTGCATGTTAGGATTGCGGGATTTGGCAAACGCGCATCGATGGTGACGCGTGGAGGTGTGCCTGACGACGTGGGTGATGTGGGGTTTTTGGATATAGAATCTTTTCTGTCCGTGTCACTCCGGTCGAAGAAGTTCTTCTTCTTGCCCGCCGCAATGCTTGCTGGCTCTTCCAAGAATTGATGTTGTCTCCTTGCGTATGCCTCTCCATCGGCTTGTGGCGGACGTGGATCCTCTATGGGGAGCAGCGTGAAGTTTGCCACGGCTCGGGGGTTCTCCTTGAAGAACTGCGGCCGATTCACTGTAACCTTTACAAAATATCTTATATCCGCCTCGCCTGGGAACCCGTTGAGAGATGGAGGCAGCGTCTGCTTGACGTGCTGGGTAGGAGTTTTGGCAACTTCGGGGACGATGTTGGAGAAGGAGACGTTGGTGCTGAGGCTGTTGGATGTCTGGCAGGAGTTGTTCAAGGGGATCTAAATATGGCATTGAGTCAGAAACAACCCTCTGAGATGAGAGAAGAATAACCAACCTTGAACTGAAAAGGATATTCGTACTGCCCCGCATTCAGCGTATACGTAGCCTTGGAGTTTACAATATCATGTGGGGCATTTGCAGGCCATACCACCTGTGTCTTGTAAAGAAGCTACTCGCCTGTTAGCAGCCTGCAGTCGCATGCCATGACCAACTCGCCTTGTGCACTTCAAGAACTGGCTTTTGCCTTTCCGGTCTATCTGGCCTCACTGCCGCCAGCAATCTCGTCCGCGCCTCTCCCTCGAGCTTCACAATGATGCTGCTCACATTGCTCGGATTCGGAACCCTCAGAAAGACCTTGCCCTGTATGACGTCGAGGTTGGTATAGTGGGTATGGGGGTGCTCGAGGCTGATTGAAACAAGCATCGCGGCCGAAATACGACTTCGCTATCGCTGGTTGCTGGTGGAAATAATGGGCTAATAAATCGATGCCTGTGAAAGCTGGTGAGCAACAACCCAATATACTCACCGGCAGGAGTCACTTACAAGTTGTTTGTCCTGGGCACTGAATTGTTTGGGATTCGCTCAGCCGCAGACGTCGTCGTCGACGCGTGTCAATCTGGCCCTGGGAATATTGTGAGCTGATGCACCGAGTTTTGTTTTCTCGGAGGTGTCGGAGGGGCAGTTTCCCCAACTGTCCCGCGCCCAGAAGTCACACGTCATAACCAGTCCAACATGGCAGAACAGCGCGACCTTCAATCACAGACATAAAACCATTCTGATGCCATATTCTTCAACATCATCTGAACATTCCTATCTGGATTCCAACATTTCGCAAATTGCGATCTTGCGCCTTCAGCCTCCTTTGCGCCCCTAAGCTCGAAAGGGCACAGCACAGCCACAGCCACAGCCCTCAAAGGCTCCCGAATGGAAACCCAGCCCTGTGGAACGGACGCCAAATCCTGCCTCAGGTAAGGCTTACACGTTGGAGGTTTACGCGTCCTGTCTTGTTCGTTTAGGGGCCAAAATAATTGTAGCATGCCGTGGAATGCGGGTCGCAGAGGTCGCAGAAAGGGTGAAATTGCTTAGAGTCCCTTCTTGGCCAGCATATCTATGATTTGTTCCATGTTAGCGAGCTGGGGCCGACGGAATGTGCTTCATGTGAGGAGACCTACCGGCGATGTCTAAATAGAAAGCAATCGCATTAAAACTGCCTTGTCGTCAGATCTATTTCAACGGATATGTGATCCAGTTTGCATACTTTCTTTTGCTCCCGGTAAGCTCCCAGAAGAACCATTTCAGCCGGTTTGTCCAGTTGATCAAGTCGAGATGGCTGACACCGAGCAGAGTGCCCTGGTATTGGCCCCATTGACTCGACGATACACTGAGCATGTTAGCAAAAACCCGCGCCTTGGAATTCTATGGAGATGTACCTAACCAGCCCGTCGTTGGGGCCGCCTTCGATTCTCTTGATGATAGCATGAGATGCCGCAAATACAGACCAAGATGACGGTTCAAGTGACGCGCCGTAAGAGAAGTATCTGTAATTGAGTAAGAGGCTGGGAGCAAGAGGTGGAGCATAGAAGCTGCCTACTGGACTCCCTCCACATCCGTTGTCCTGGGATTGAAGCTTTCTTCCATGTATTGGCGCGTCAACTGTGAGAATGCCCCAGTCTCAAAGCCGAAGTACTCAAGAACTGCATATATCCGTTTTATTTGCCTGGCTAAAGAGATATTTCAGTGAGGTGCTCAAGCCAGTGGGTATCCAAACATACGACCAATCGATTCGAACATGTAATCAGCAAATGCAGAGCCATGATGCGGAGAGGCTATCGTGGTCAAGGACAGTACGTTGAAATCAGTCGGTTTCAAACAGCTAATCATGTAGCGGGAATCAAGTCCACTGGAGTAATCAGTACATAATTGACCGAGGGCAAAAAGTGCGCTTTACCCCTGTCCTCACGTTAGCAAAGTAATGGCTTTGTTGCGTCAACGGTCGGCCATACCATACTATGCCTGTAAGATGTTAGTGATGAGCAACGTCCAAAGTGATGATTCTACGAGTCTCAAAATCTCAGAGCCTCGAGGGAGCACAATTGAAAAGTGAGGTTCTGGGATATCCACTTACGCAATAATATTCACATCCTTGCCCTTGGCCTTCCTTGAAATGCTCTCAATAAGCTTCTCCGCCCTCGCCTCGATCGACCCTGAAGCCGGTACAGCCGCTACAATCACCTCCACGCCCTTTGCATTCAAGGCCTCCGTTATACCCCGCCAGTAATGTATTCCAGGCACAATAGATCCAGCTAGACGTAGCTCATCGAACCCAAGGAGGCCATGTGCCAGCACAATTGTGTGTTTCTATTCGGTCGTTAGAGGAAAGGTATGAAGAAGGATGGGCGCGAAGGAGACAGACCGGAGTTTCTGTGACTTGTTAGAGATGCATTGTAAAGGGAAATGGAATGACATGGTTCAAGTACCGTAGTGATCCCGAATCGCAGCGTATTCGTCCTTAATGACGCGTCCAGCGTCCTGCAGTCGAGGGTCGCTTTGGAGCTGTCTGCCCGCGCAAAAGACTCGAAGAGATGTAGGGCCTGTAGGGGAGCATGGCAAGAATCGTGGGATTGAGCGATACGTCGCTCGGAAACAGGGGCGTATCATCGAATGTACATGACGAGGAATTGATTTGTGGTGTTCGCTGAAGTTTTGGCTAGAAATCCCAGGTCGCGCGTCGTGGTGACGTAACCTTTGCAGCGAGCATGGACCAGGGGTGTCCAACATGTGATCTACGAGTTATGCTTAAACGGACCTCGTTTTGAGGGACTAATCTGTCTGTCTGTTGTCGTTGTCTTTCGGATAGGCAGGTCATTGATCTTGGAAGGAATGTACGGTTACATGCAATGATAAGAAGAAGCTTCACAGTCGAGTTATTACGCTGCAATCAGTTCGAAAGTCAGAGCGCTCAAGTTGTACCATATTACTCGCACCATGTAAGGTATGGTCATCTATATCGTATAATTTCCACAGTTCTTGTACATTTGGGGATATATACGCCACAGGGAGAAAGACGAGCGCCTAGACGGCCTCTTTGCAAAGGGTGCTCAGTCTGACATAGCTTAATCCCACATGCCTTGTTCCCTAGCTCGGTAGGTTATCGTACGCCGCTTGTGATGACAGTCCATCAATCCCTGCCTCGTGGCGGCTCCGGCTTCACATCTGTAACGGCGGCTAGCAGCTGGTCAACGACCTTGCTGCCAGACTTCTCGCCTATGCTCTGGATTTCCTTGACTTTGACATCAGCCTCCTTGTTCGCATCCTCCTCGGCCTTCTTGTTGCCGGAGCTATGCTAGAGGCATGTCAGCACCTACGAGATAGTGATATCGAATACCCAGTATGGATAGGTGCGCACCTCCTTCTCAAACTTCTTGAACTCGTCGTCCTTCTCCTTCCTGTACTCCTCAATCTCTTTCTGGGCCTCGCTTCGGGCGTCTTTTACGCGCTTGGTGCGGTCTGGGGGTGTCAGAGCGAAGCTGGCACGCGGTGGGGTGGGCTATTCACATTCTCGTGCTGTTGGAAGTGTTAATCTTGCTCATATTCGCTCAAGTATAGCATCAGCTTACCTTTCTGCACGATCTTCTGAGCTTCTCGTTCGGCCTGTGGGCTGTGTGAGCTTCAAGGATGATAGGTAGGCTGTGAGCCTTACATCGAGCAGCGTCTGGATTCCCGCAGAGTTCTGGGCCGACTGCGAGTGTCAGCATGCGAGATTGTGGGTATTCTAATGGCCGTAGCTACCATGTTGGAGTCGCAGTGTGTGGGTTGTGGGCTGGAGAGGGTTGTTATCTGAGTGCTGAGGGTGGAAGACGCAACGACGGAGGTCGACTTGGCAAGCGGCCCAAGCTCCCGCAGTCAAAAACCTCATCACCAGCGTCATCACACTTCACAGTTCGAAACAAATTCACTCGACTCGCCCCATATTCGTCCATATGTCACGAGCATCACAACTCACGCTTGGCGGCACCTTGCTGGGGGCAATTGGCATCGTCGTCTTCGTGCACGCTGCGCAACGCTCTGAGAAGGCCGTGAGCCGCCCATGATCTGCCCTGCAACATCTCCACTAACAACTGCAGGCCATGCATGCCGGCGTCATCCGCGACTACGAGCTACAGCGAGTGAAGCGGGAGCGGCAGGCAGACTTCGAGATGCAGAAGGCATTGGAGGAGGAGTACAGAAAGGTGCAGACGGTTTCCGACGGCGGAGGTGGCCCTGCGCCACCACAGGATGCAGGAACAGGTCGATAGCGAGGGCGGGCGGGCGTTTTATTGCAGCTAGGTATCCGTATGATGGCCGGCGAATGCGGGAGGATGCACCACAGGCGTCTCCTGGTCCCCGTTCCGGCCTCAGCCTTGCTCCACAGCCTCGTCGGTGCCTGAGCCACGGCCGGTGCTGAGACGTTGAAATAATCTTGCTGCGGGCCTACCTTTCTCCGGCCGAGCAATAAGATCCCAGGACAAGGCCGCATGAATTCGGTGCCATATCAGGCTATAAAGGAGGAAACTGCTACAGGCATAGCGTTGTATCACCAGAATTCGCTTTCTCGTGTGGTCAAGAGTCGTACCGAATTACTCGAGGTTAGGCAATGGTCTTTGGACTACATGTCAGCCAGCAAAGTGTCTGTGTTTTGTAAATGGAGGGGAGGAGATGGATTACTTTATGGTGAAGATGGCAGGTGGGGTTAGGAACTACGCTATTCACAACTTTGCAGAGAGAGTCAACGAGATGTTCTGCAGTGGCTATGTGCAACACTAAAGTGAACAAGAATCATGTGCACACGCGACGTCGTTGGTATTACTATGTTCAATAAGCCGATGTTTGGCCTCATGGCCCTTTTAAGATTCACTCCTTTCCTCAGGGTATACTGTTGATACTGTTCTTTTGGCCTCAGTATTCAATATTACACCGGAGCATGATTGTTCTCAGTTACTGAATCGACATCTATATAGTCCATGTCGATTAACCCAACTACGCCAAACTACATCCATCGGCACCACTACGGTCGTGGGTCTATTCGTACATGCTCCAAGAACCTCGCTGCTACACTTCATTACCTAACAAATATAAAAGGCCCTTCTTATCTGCACCTCTCCGATTGCTAGATCCAGTGGTGTAGCGTAGAGTTGCACCAGCAGCTGTGACCCTTTCCTACCACCGGTGGGACCTAGTAGTTGGCTATCAATAAGGGAGCAGTCGGACCTGTATTACTGTGCTGCACCGCCGTACCCTTGTACCCCTACAGCGATGGAACTAGTCAATCATTCAGAAATTTGTTTGCACACTATGTCGTCACGACCAACGTGACATTTGCCACTCACCTGTGTCGAATCCTTCAGACCACGAACAACAAAGTAGGGAGCAAAGATCCTCGCGCTGCGTTCATCTCCTGCTCTTCGTGGTGTGTTCCTACTAGCCAAGGGAGGCTATGGCCTCTTTAATCTAATGATGTGGCCGTGTATTTGATATCGGCAGCCCAAACAGGGGCTAGCCGCCTGCCCAATGCGAAGGCCGCCACAACATGCATTTGTCTTGCTGCTCTTCGATTGGTCACGGCAGACAATTTAATGCACCGCCTCGTTGCTTGTTTGTGTCAATGAAATCACCAGGCTGAAAGAAAGCTTGGCCTTCGTGTTGGCCCGCCAGGTCGCTGTAACTCACCGGAAGGACTCTTTAAACCACCTCGTCCTCCCTCAACGACTTATCCTCCTCACAAACTTCCTACAACAGAGGCTTCCCTTCCTAAATAACCAACCCTGGTGCTTGCGACAACTCCACCTTGCCATTTCCCAATCGGCTCCCTTCTCGCATTACACCACTGTAATACCCGAGCGCCGCGCTCCATACCCACCACATCATGAGAGCATCACAGGTCTTTGCGCTCTACTGCCTCGCCACATCTACCATCAGCGCATCATCATTACCAGACGCCAACGCCAACGCGCTCGACCTCCTAGAAGCACACGGTGCAAGCATTCCGCGCTCTGAGATCCTCGCGTCCGAACACGCCTTAGAGAAGCGGAAGGGCGGCGGCGGGAAAGGCGGAGGAGGTTCAGGTGAGTTAACATGACAACTTTGACCTAGGTATGACCTCATTAACACAATCCTAGGGGGCGGAAAATCCGGTGGTGGCGGAACTGGCGGAACCGGTCGCTCTAGTCCCTCCTCCAACGTCGGCGGCGCAACACGACAAGGCTCAGGACCCGCGCGCAGCTACGGCGGTGGCTACTACGGCGGCGGAGCGTCAACACCCTATGCGTCTGGCAAATCGACGCCCAAAGGCCTGGCCCCAGGTCTACTGCTCGGCGGCGCAGCCCTCTTTATCTTCCCTGGTATCTGGCTGTACAGCGTATGGCCGTACAGCTACGTCAACCCATACCGATTCCGCAACGAGTCGTTCCAGAATGCGACGCAGCAGGGCCTGAATCAGACGTTGCCAGTTGTGTGTCTGTGCCAGGAGTACAGCGTGTGTGGATGCGATGAGAATAACGATCAGAACTATCTGAATGATCTGGTGGGCAACGGGAGCTATGCTGCGCTGAATAAGACGCTGGTTACCGTGTCCGAGGTCAATGGAACGAGGTCGCTGGTTCTTAACGGGACTTTGCCCAACGGGACCACGGCACCGGGTGGCGAGGATGATGCTGAGGAAGGAGCAGCACCTGGACTTGTGAATGCCCTCCCGTTCGGCAAGTTCACCGGTTACTACGCCATTGGCGCCATCACTCTCTACGCCGTTGCGCTGTTGTAAGGGAACAGGAACAGGTGGGGCGAGCTGATGTCATTGCTAGATGCTGTCTAGATCATCTTTCAACGAGAGAAATTCCTCGCAGGAAGATATGCATTATGCGGAGTCTTGGGTGTTCTGTCTTTTTCTTGCTCATGGGGAGGTATGTTAGTGGCCTCTGATTCTTGGATATATACCCCAACTGTTTATATTATTTGCCACTCCTAAAAATGAATCACTACAACTTGTGTTCCTTCGACTTCATGTCTATGTCCCTGTCTGTGCGTTCTCTTGAGCTTGGCCTCACCTTCGCATTTTATATGTACCGTTGGGAGGGGTTCACTTTTGCCTTACCCGTCCTCGTCATGTTGTGCAGAACCGTGCCCCGTCGTTGACCGCTGTTCTATTTCGCGCGAACGGGAATGACCAATGGCTTCGCTTCCCTCGTCTCACTCGTCTCACCGCGCCTGACATATGCTATCTGCAAGTTTGGCACTGTTTTGAATCATGCGGTGAGTTGCCTGATTTCTATACACTACCATGTCCTACATCGCCCCGCCTCTGCTCTACATGATATATCATTGGAGGTCAAGGTTAGGATTGCCGTTCGCAGGATTAGCGTGAAAAGAGACGGACTTGTGTCGTGGGGGAGATGGACAAGTGGACGTGTTATCGAGTGGAGATTGTGATGGAATTTTATGACGAGGGCAGGGTCTATGATTGCCCAATGGCGATGAGAGAATGGCCATCTGACGGAACATTTCTGCTCGGCCCTAGCTCTTTTGGGCTCCCTCTTTCGAGAAGCAGTATTTCTAGTGAATGGGGGCCGTGGATGCAGTAGCAGTGTACTGTTCTCTTTGGCTTGAGTTGGCTGGGGATAAGAACATGATGGATGCTTGATCATATTTGACCGGGTAGTGATATGCTTTACTCGGCCCCTGACGCCCTTCTGCTGCAGGCTCCCCATGTCCCAGCAGCGTGCCTCGAGAGCGAAGGCCCGAGTACTTATCGGGAGGCGTTTGCTTTTCATTCTGCCTTGAAGGGGCGCGGGATGCAGGTGCACACAAACAGGCAGATGTTGCGAAGTAGCGGTCGCATATACGGTCCCCGTAATTCCGCTGCTGGTGATGTTGGAGCGGTGTTGGATACTTCCTCATTGAAAATCCGGGTAAGAATTTGCGAGAAGGCGATTTTGCTCATGTCCGAGGCCTCTTGAGGGAGTGGATGCAGATATCGTCTTTTCGGGCGTTGTGTGACGGCCGACCATGTAAAGCAGGTCGATTTCACATTGGGCGAGTCATTCCACAGTGTCTCACGTTGTTGTTGTAGAGATTGCCTTTCCTACTCCGTGTTCGATGACCGTGTCCTCTTTTAGGCTTGCCTTGATCGGCACTCCTGATGAGAATGAAGACTATGATATAAAACTATAGAAACTGTTTGGATGCAGTGGGCCCGATCATTGCAGATGTAGTCTCCTCCCCTCTATTTTCGACGGTCGTAGGATGGCGCTTTGAACGATGCTCTTCGTAAACACGAGGGTAGTGATTCCCGATCATAAAGACCGCCTCGTCTGCTCTATCAATCAGTTCCCGAGGGATGGCATTAAATTATGCGTCAGGCGAATTCTCTAACGGGGTCTGAGGAGTTGTCGACTTGAATCCGATGTAGGCAACCACGAGATGGCATTGAAACCTGTTTCAAGCAGTTTCTCCCCCCGCTTCTGAGGCAGCAGTTGTAAAGGCATATGCTATACTCAATCCTCATTGATCCTAGGATGATATTCCATCCTCCCTCGACCGGCGACCCCGATAGGTCCTGGGCAAATGGTGGTATAGCCGGTTTGCTTTTCTATTTTGCGGTCGGAATGTGGCGTGGAGGCGTTCCATGCTGCCTTGAACACGTTTGTATCAAAGTTCGAATGGTTAGGTCATGCTGCGCAAAGTCAATTGGCGTCGGAAACAGTGGTCGTGTGATGGAATTCAATGCTGCCTTGGACGGCTTTCTCGATGATTTCTGAAGCCGCGGCCGCAGAAGCGGTCGCCTCAACTCCGCGTTCAAGAGTCAGGAAATGGTGGTCATGAGTGCTACTTCAGCTGGGCAACCTTGGATATACGAGGAAAAATGCCTCACCGATCTTGTAATAGATATTTTTGTCGCGACTCGGCGTACGAAAAAACGTGTTTATTTCTGTATATTCCTCGACGGTAAAGGCATATAGCTCCAAGCCTCGGAGAGAGAGGAGTCTGCCTTATTACTCTCCTATTTCGGGGCCAAATCCTGATGACAAGGCAGTAAGACGACGTTTTCTGAAACGAGTAACGAAATTTTTATTACCTCGGAATCTAGGCGCCCCCAAAGAGAAGCCAGATTTAAAATGACGATTGTGTAGGCAGGGCGAATATCAGACGAGTTGCGCATTTCACATAGAGAAGTGGTGTGTGAGACATGCGGACCGCCGCCACGTGGGACTGCAAACGGGAGGGCGCATAGGGCTGCAGCTCCCAACGGCGTGAAGTAAGCTTACCAGACGCACAAGTGCCAGTTGGGACCGCAAAGAGCCGGCGAGCGATTGTGCGACGCGACTGGGGAAATCCAGCGATCCGAGCGATTCCCAGTAGAAGCCGTGTGGCGGTCTCAGAAGACTTCCGAGCGCCCTCGTCCGTGCGGACTACTGGTACCTGCGAGGCATCCATGGCATCATCCATGGCATCCATGGCATCCATAGATAGACGTCACTCGATTGCTCGACGGAGAGTACCATGGGCACGTCGGAACGGTGGCCTAGACCCCATGGTGATATCTTGCGAGCAGGCTCCAGATATGGGTCTGCCCTCTCCTTTGCCGTTGTACGCGCCACGCTGCGGCAAGATGAGTGAAGCTCAGCTTGTCAGCCACCCTGGAGCAGCTGGTTTGGGGGGCTTCCTGTGATCAGCGGGAACTAGAGCGCGATGATGGATGATGAATGATGGATGATGGATGATGGATGATGTCTCCACTTTGGGACGCTGGACGGAAGCGGGCGGGACCATATTCCCGATTGCGGCGGCCAGCGGTTAAGTGTCGCACTCGCAGTCGTGGTGTTGAGGTGCGTGTCGGGGTCGAAGCTGGTGCTACGGGCGCACCCCAACCCGCATTAAGCGATCACGTGGTCATGGCGTACGCCCGCGGGGCGCGCATCCTTCATCCTCTGCTCTGACATCCACCCCATCGCCGAGCGTCGTCGGCATCGCCCACAGGCATGGCGCCTGTCTCGGATCTGGCTTGCCCGCCTGCACTGCGTCTTCCTTCGCGGCAGCCGCTGCCGACGTCCACCGGTGTGAGACTCGGAGCGCGAGTGGGAGCGAGTAGGAGTGCGAGCAGGGTGATGGTGAGTCTGCGGCGCGACACGGTCACTGCTCGCACCGCACCGCAATTCCAAGAGTCTGGCTACCCCCGACCGGCGGACGTGCTGAGCCGGACAGGAGATTCGCAACGGCTATGGATCGTGGCACCCAGTTATGGCGTTTGGGGTGTGGCTGCACGACATGTGCACCGAGCATGGGGTTTGACGGTCTCGTTTCACCGTTCGTCTTGCGCACTCGCCAGGCCCTGCATGACAGGGGTTGGCCTTTCCAGTCTATTGTCCACCACCTCGAGTTCAAGGCGAACACAGATGCCCCCCGTTATTACAGTCAACCGTTCGGACTCAAGGAGGCGTGGTAGGTCTCTCATGTCGTTGTCGCCAATGACGGTGCACTGATCGACCCTGGAGGCTCTTCAGCTCCAGCTGGGGACACCCGCATCCTTCGTTGCCGCAGCCGAACAGCTCAACGCTTGCGGACCATCCACTCCAGTGCATGTCGACTAACTGTCATTATTATGGCTGTGCTAGTTCTTCTGCCCCCTCTAGCACCGCTTGTGCTGACTGTGCACCTGTTCCTACAAACGGATTTCCCGTTGCCTACTGATCTGCTGCATGCACGGTGGCATGCCCTCTGTCTACAACCCACGCTTCATCATCCCTCTCTCCGGCGTCGTCCTCCCTTGCGGCTATATATTCCAGCTCCTCTCCCTGCGGCATCTTCAGTTCATCCTGCAAGTGCCTGAGTCTCAATCCCCATCCACAATCTTTCAGTCTTCTTGCATCGTTGACATCTCCATCACCGCTGACTGTCCCATACTCGCACACATCCTTGTCCTGTCTTTTTTGCAAGCGCTCTGCCATTCCCCGCCAACATGTGCTATCAAGTCGTCGAACGCTACTCGGTCTGCCGGTGCCTCTACTACAAGCACGCCATTGACCCTTGTGCCGCACATGGCCAGCGTGGGCACATGGTGCAAGAGAAGACGGTCCTCGTGGGCTACGCTTGCGCCGTCCACAGCAGCCACCGACCCGAAGCTACGTACGATCTACAAAGTACGGGAGTGCTCCCAGATTCCGGGTACGCGAGCGGTGCGTACCCCTCAGCACAGCGATAGCGACGCCACACTGCTTCCAACGCTACACACTCTGTCGCACATGTCACGCCACATATCAAGCCTCGCGCCGCGGCTCTCGGCGACCATTTTGCACCCTTACGCCATGGATGCGCAAGCATCAAGCACCTCTTCGAGCCGGACTCAGGGCGATGCTGCACTGCATCTAGGGCAAAGAAGGGGGGGGTGTTTTTCTTCTTTCTCATTTGTCTCTTCTTCACGTGGGCATCGATATGGAGTTCTGATAAGGGTATGGCCTAGGACGATTGGAATCAATGGGGCCATGTATGCATACGAGGTGGGGAGCGATTGGAGGCCACACCTGGCGCGTACGATGACGAACGGGACGGGCGTGCATGACAATCTGGTCACGGGCATCGGGCTGCATGGGCTGGAGTAACTGGTTTCCTTGCTTTTCCTTGCCTTTCCTTCTTTCTTTTCTTTCTTTTCTTTCTTTTGCGGTGGGAGTCGGGATGGGATCCAGGCCACCTGGTCTCTAGACAGTAATATGACCGACGTTTTTTTTTTGACGATGCCGTTCCGAGTCTGCCTTGCAAGCTTGGGGCGCCCCGAAGAGCTGCTCTGGGCCGGAAATACATGCAGCAAGTCAGTCTGTCGTCGGCGCTTCGGCGGGTACCGTTGGGTGCCGCGTGTGCAGGCGTAGACGGCGGGCAGTGAATTGGTGATAGCTTCGTCCCGCGGGGTGAGGTCTGATCTCAGCTCCCACCGCACCGGGTTCAGGGTTGTGCCGGAGCTTGGCCGCTCGCTTGGGCTTGTTCGGGCGTAGCACGGGGCAATCCACCGCTCTTTGTGATGCCCTCGCCTGGTCAACATCTTCATCCTCTCGCGCGCCCG
Organism: Melanomma pulvis-pyrius CBS 109.77; assembly: GCA_010093585.1. Taxonomy (NCBI): domain Eukaryota; kingdom Fungi; phylum Ascomycota; class Dothideomycetes; order Pleosporales; family Melanommataceae; genus Melanomma; species Melanomma pulvis-pyrius. Next base: position 102,627 of record MU001784.1, on the reverse strand, counting down.
TCGGTGTGAGAGTCGTCACGCTGCCTGCCCCACGGCTTCACTCGGCCCCTTCTCGACACCGGCGGCGGCGCTGTCCACCGTCGTGCAGCCGGCCATCTCCGGGAGCTGCCTCTCATATCCCCCAGAGGTTCTGCCACCAGGCCACAGCACACGCCCCGAAGACGCGTTTTCCGCAATCAACTGGGGCTCTATTTTTGGTGGGGGTGAGTGAATGTCTTCCCATCCCAACCCTCCTCATGCCCTACCGCCGCCCTTTCACCTCTATTGTCTCGAGCCCGCGCTGGCCATTCCACGTCGCCGCGCCCTGATTACCACCAGGCATCCCGCGGGACTCGCAATTCTTTTCCCTTTCTATTTCCGGTCCAGGCATTCCTGTCATCGCCCGCAGCGTCAACAGCAGTGTCCGTTGTCCAATTGACGGCCGACTCGGACCAGTCAAGTAATCGAGATGCTCGCTTCAGGCTTGGTCTGACACACTGGGCACCCTGCGAGCGCCTCCCGCTCGCATATCTCTACAAGGTCTGCTTGCGCATTCTCGCAAGCACCAGAGCCAAATCCCTTCGCTCTATGATACGCTTCCTGCAGGATCCGGCCGTGCCCAATCGTTTAAATGGACGACGTACAGCCCACCTCCCACATCCAGAAACGTCATGGTCGGGTGACAGCACCTCCACTGCTCTTCACGCTGTACAGCATTCACTACGGATCAGGCAAGACCCGCGCGGCGTTTTCATCTCGATATGCTGGTACCAGCAGTGCGATGCATCATGCATGTCCATGCACATGGTGATCCCGAGTCCCGGACATGGGGTCGACGTCGCTCGTATCTGCAGTCGAATTTCTCATTCTCCTACGCCATATTCATTTCAACAGCAACCATCACTGCCCATGGCCTAACGAACAGAAGATATTTGGACCCATGAAACATCAGCTCACGAAGCATGGCCACCGAAATTGTCTATATCAGCACTAGTCTACGCCTCACGAGCCCCGAGCATGTCTTGAATAGGAGTAGCTGCAAGATATTTTCCGAAGAGGTAAGTGGCTGTGTTGCATTAGGTCCAACGACAATGACCGTACCCAACCACTAAGACAATACCATTTTAGATACTCTTCTCGCCTTACCCTTTCTCTTCGTTCTCATTTATATTCTCAATCCTTGTTATCCTCTTAATTTTCGTACCCGCTCTGATCGAAGCCTCGAAGGGCTTATTCCGCTCACCATCAAGCTCCTATCGTGAGCTATAGGCCGAGAATTCCAAACACACTAATTATCTATACGTCCTAAAATTTCGAAGCTTAGGTGAACTCCACTACCTTCATTCAGCAAAGTGTCCTCCCGGACGCTTCGAATCAGCAACCACTCCGCCGCATGTAACCATATCGCACGACCATGAGCTCGCAGGTTACTACATCTGGCTATGGCGCTGTTTTCTAGATTCGAGCATTTAATTTCCTGCTGGGATTTGCTATTAATTTATTGCGCCGCCCCTGGGACGCGTGCAATCGTCCTTAGTCGAAAGCTCGTGCACTGAGCGAGTCCACATGTCTCTTACCCCAGGGCCTATGGGCATCATCCTTCCAAAAGTCTGGTCCAGAATATGCAGCAGCGTTATTCTCACGTCCCTCCCAGGCAACAACTCAAATCCAAGTTCTCGATGCAGAATTGTGGTCAGCGTAGCGAATGGCCGCGGCGGGCTCCGAATTACGTGAGCTTTTATAGTAGCGGTGGCCTCTAAGTGGATATCAGCTTAATATCGACCCCACCCACCGAGATAGCTCCCGCATCACGATCTAGACGTTGAATCCCGCTGAAGCTGTCATGTTCTACGGACGCTTAAGTCGTTTGGGGATAGCTTCCGGGTCCAACCCAAATGTGCTGGCGATGAACGTCTAATATTGAGGCGCAGGAGGATTCAAGGCAGCGGAACGGCGTGCAATACGCAAACTTTGTTTTGATCTCCGGACGTGGGTATTCGGATGATCACCAATCGGCATCGCTCAGGTTTGGTATGGCGGTGATGAACGCCACTCCGACCGTCCTTCAAATTCTAAATCACGACCGGCCTATGTTGCCTCAACTCACCGGTTCTCACGAATTTTTTCAATCCCTGGCGAGACCCAAACTCAGGTCCATTTGTTTTTGAAAAAGAGCTGGCCTTCCCTAGGTCCAACTCAATACACTCGCGACGTTCAATTGACTCGGAGGGAAGAAGACTTCTTACTTTCACATGCTGCCTGTTGGCCGATATGTTGCAATAATGTTACTCCATTCTCTAGACATGCAGCACTGTGTAACTACGCATATTGGATAGTAGAAGCGTCGATTATCTATTTAATATATACAAGGCAGTTCAATGCGCAGTACTTTCATCATATTACTTAGTGACATCGACCTTCGATTCGCCCCGCCCTTGTTCCATGTAACATCCACCATAGCGCCCTTTCTATGCGACTCTCTTCCAACATCCTCTCCTTTTTTCGTTTCCAATCCTTGGGCCCAATGTAGGGGAACTATATCCGCAGTTAGTGGCTTCACTGGCACTATGACGTTCCCCGCCCTTATAACACAGCCACTATCGCTCATGTGACAGCCTCATTCACAAGCCCGACTTCTTCCATATTGGATTCGATCCTCCTTGTCCCTCAAGCTCGACACTTGCACAAGACTTTCGTCTCTCCCCTCTCTTGGTATTGCCTATGCATCCCCTGTTCTTATCCACTCGTATCCGATCCACGCATCAACTTTTCCAAATTCCGAGGTCCCTGTCTTTTCCCCTGCATTCTTGCTTTCCCCTCCTTTGCAAATCCATCCTTTCGGTCGGTCATGCACTTGCTCAATTGCAACTGCGCCTTCCCGCCCTCCAGCAGTGCATGCGAGCTCCGTTCCTGTTCCCTGTATTAGACCTTCTTTCCTGCTTTTCCCCCCCTTGCCTGTTGGGCTCGGGAACCGTCTAGCCCCGCATCTGCTGCCTCTCCGCCTCTTTTGCCTGTTCCTTTCACCGGTGACCACCCTCTGGCGCATGACCCACCCATCACCCCCACTGCTCTGCAGAGAGGCGTGACAGCTTGCCCCTCCCCCCCCCTCTCCAGGGAGTTCGTATCATGGCCTCTCCCGTCGCCTTTTCCTCGTTCATCCATCCATACGGCCGGTGTTGGAATACGACCGGTGTTGGATTACGACCGTGTCGTGTTGGATTGAGCGACTGTCGTCGGTCGAGACTGGAAAGTCGCCTGCTCTTCGTCTTCCAACGTAGTCTTGTTGCATCGTGGTACGTGTTTTGCCCTGTCTGTAGCCACAAACTGTAATGACCCTGTGCTCGCAAACGATGGAAATCTTGACCATGATCCGAACATGCTTCGTCCCTAGGCTTTGGATAGTCTGTACGGGACATTCGTGTTTGTTTCCCTCTTCCCTCACATCACGGGGATGAGAGGGTGTGGAGAGTGTGATTCTGGTACTGCCCTGCCGCCTTGACTTGACTAAACCTCACTCTCCAGCAGATTTTACTAGAACTGGATTGTTTGCCCAACGATGGTGCAGAGATTATAGTCTAGGCCCCGTTTCGGTCAATCCCACCTTTCTTTCTAGAAGAAGTTCGCACATTCATCTCCTCGGAGGTACCCACCAAGATGTGGATTGGTTTTGGTATTCGCAAGCGGTCGATCGTACGCAAGGTACGTAGGTGACAGAGCAACGTCCGCACATGAGTACATCGGAAGAGTCGTGCCTGAGAAGATCTGGATATGTAGATTGGTGCCTGGACGATTGAGGAATGTACTTGGAAGGCGATGGTAATACCGAGAGGTACAAAAAGGTAGTATGGTAATTATGGCGACACCAGAAGGATGATAAAGGCACAGTAGGGACCCTTGAGGAGTCTGACTACCGTCAAAGTTAGATGATGTTGAAGATAAAGCTCCACCTTTACCTGTCTTCGCAAACACCATCTTCCTTGCGTTGGTAGGAAAACGCACTAGTCCTGATAGCTATGCACTCCGAACCTCTTTACCAGTACACAACTTGAATCCAGGGTCTCTTCTTGCAAAATATGGGGGCCCAAGGTCTGGCGCGTTGCGCTACGCGGATAGATAGGTTGAGGCCATTCGAGCAGTTCTCTTCCTAGTTCGGAGGACGAGAGTCTTGAAGCGATGTCTTACGGGGCTGATCTCCATATCTGCCACGTTTGTACATTCCTTATTCAATCATTGTTCAATCTTCGTATCTTATCGACCATCCGTCTCTTTCTTTTCTCATTTTTTGTTCCTGTGCCGAAGACAAACATATCCCTTGCTCTATTTCTCGTGGCCAAGTGGTGAATTCGGCAAGTATGATACGATTTCTTTGTTGCTTCGTGTTTGTGAGTTATAATGCAACAACCCGTTTCGTATTCGAAGGCAGAAGGCGCATGCTGTGTCGGAGGAGGCATTCGATTAGGAAAGAATACAAGAGCGGCGTACTTTTAGGTTGTTGATTAGTGATAGAGCCTATATGTTCTGTAGTTAGGTAAGTGCTCGGTAGGTTCTGAGAAAGAGGATAGTCAAAGCAATTTGATGTTCCACTGAACGAGAAAGTAAATAGAGAGAGAGAGAGAGAGAGAGAGAGGGAGAGGGAGGGAGGGAGAGAGAAAGATATGGGTCTCCTTCTCGAACTCGCAAAGGTGAGAAAGGCGATGCCTTTCTCCGTACATTTTCGAACAAAAAGGCTGTCGGTTAGTTCTACTACCGACGACAGTGGCCTTTCCTCTTGCAACGACAAAGAAAAGTTGGAGCAGAGATGCTCCAGCATAATAAACACTATGATCACCAAAGGAGAGAGAGAGGAGAGAGAGAAGCGAAAGAGAAGAACAGACCCCACATCCCGACAAAATCGGCATCCGCCGTCTTTATAACGACCACACTACCAGTACTCAGCAAAGCATGGTCGGCCATCACAACGGTCGGCGGTCAGCGGTAAGCGGTTAGCGGTTAGCGGTACGCCTTATTCTCCTTTATCCCGTGTCGTGCCGTAAGGATTGATATGATGAAGGCGTACGTACATGTATAAATGTACGTTTTGGTGGACATTTCTTCCGGTCCGCCGGAGTAAATATAGAACATTTATCCCTCCACTGCTATAGGATCGGGATACAGCACATGCCGTCGAACCTCCATATCAAGATATTTAGAATACTCTTTCTCACGGCATAATCCGGGGAATCGGAAGGCAGATGTAGGAGAGGACCGGGTGAAGGGAAACTAGATGATGGAGGGAAAGGGAGCTGACGGGGCGTATCACTACAGGCCTCGATTACGTCAATTACGTCGAGGACTTCTAGTCCCTGCGTCCATGTTTGGATCGTGGAATGGCGGTTCAAAGATATCAGCACCCAGAGGTTGCGAGAGGATTTCAATCATGTTTGTGTACGGTAACACTTTGCTTAAAATTCATAGGGCAAGCCTCCACAAGTCACACAGTACCTTCCTGACTGCTTAAAGTCGCCTGACTTGCAGTCTCTAGGATGGAGTTGGAACAACAAAGAAAATATATGATTGCAACGCTTAGTTAGGAGAAGTGATGCTGATGCTGACCCGATGGCAATGACTGAGATGTGTGGGGAGGGAGGGAGGGAGAGAGCAAAGTGAAGTGGGGCCCCGCAATCTAAAAAAACCCGCAAATGTCAATGCAAGCGTAAATAAAGAGGCTGAGATAAAGGGACGAGTCGGAAAATTGTTCTGGGCCGCGATTCATCGTCAATCATCCCGAACAAGGGGATAATCGACGGACGGACGGTAACGTCCCTCGAGATTCGGTCTTCCCCCTTGGATCACAACATCAGAACGTGGCGCAGCATCGAGGGAGATTATGGCCCGTCGACGGAAAGATATTTGGGCTCGCCGCCAAACGTGATGTGGGTGGAGGAGTGAAGATGGTTTTCAGGTGAGCATGGGAGTACTTCGTATGAAAAGTGTGGAAAACAAAGTTACCAGCTGGAGGGGTAAGCAAGGCCAACAAAAAAACGGCTGTCGATCCGAATCCCACCTCAATGTTGTAGAAATTCTTCGCCGTCAGTCAAACTCAGTATTAATCAATCACGTAGAATTTACAAAGCAAGAAGAGGGTGGGTATTTTGTTTCGGCACGAGCCATGCAAAAGTCTTTGATTCACTATAAAACCAAAATCCCTCGGCACGCGGTGCATTGAGGCGTCGACATCTGGTGAATCTGCTTCGTGGTGATGTCCATTGACCAATAACGAACGCTTGGTCTCCCCATGTCTCCAGCTGACACGATAGCTTCCATACCAGCAGCAATTAACTTGAAAAAAGGTTTCTATCGTACTCAAGAGAGTGTATAAGTCATAACGAGGTCGTAAATGTAACGGAAAGGTAAAAAAGGGCATCAATAATATGGACAGAAAGAAGAAGAAATCGGACAATGGTGGTAACAGCGGGGTTCGCAGGTCGGTTGGGAGGTTGGTAAGACGGTAGGTCAGGCGCGAGTTGTCTACGAGCGGATGACGACGCCCTGGCGGCGTGTAGTCTTGGCCTCGTACTGGTACTCGTCCTCAGACGAGCACTCGGACGAGTCGTCGCTGTATCCACATCGTGCGCCTCCGCAGTCGAGCTTGACGCGGTCACCGCTGCGCGTAATACCGAAGCGCTCGCATGTGCAGCAGCTGCTGCCAGAGCTGACGCTGGACGGCGAGGAGCTGTTGGTAGAACGGGAGGTGAGCGACGGGACATCGGAGCTGTCGTCGGAATCGTAGTCGGACTCGTCCTCGGAAGTGGACGCCGACGACACGGATGTGCGCGAAAAGCGGCTGGTCAGCGCCTCGAGAGTCGCCTTGTCGTACTGGGTGTTGATGACCTGGCGGGTCTGGTGCGGGCGCTCTGGGCGGGGCGCGACGATCCTGGAGGGCGAGAGAGAGCGGCCCTTGGGGATGGAGGCGGTGCTGATGCGGCGAGACTGGCGATTAGAAGAGCGGTCGGCATGGGCAGAGGACGAGGTCTTTGTCTTTCCGGGAATGTCGAGGATGTTGAGCTTGCGGCCGGTCGTGGGCTCGGTGGTGGAGTCCTTGGCCGGGTCGTGCGAGACGTGGTAGCCGTCGATGATGTAGTAGTACCAGTACCGTTGACCCTGCTTAAGCGTGGCGCCCTGGAATTTGAAGCATCCCAACCAGCCTCCGGACTTCTTGGGGTCCTTGGAGAGCGGGAGTTGTCCGGAGTAGTTGTCCCATGAGCCGAGAAGGTGGACGGTCTTGCAGTTGTCGGAAGTGCGAAGAGTGAAGTTGAGCTGGATAGCTGCCATTGTGAAGGATCGATTTCGAGGCTTTCGGTAAAATTAAATTATGATGTTGTTTTCTTTCCGTCCTGGCCAAGTAAATGGATAGACGTGGAATTGCTGAATGAAGCGTAAAGAGGGCGTGAGAAGGCGAGATTGCGTAGTTGAACGTCGGGTTCGGGTGTGTTGATTGAGCAAGAGAGCTGGTATTACGTTGTAGGAGTCGACCGGCGACAAGAGTGAATTGAATTAGTGCAAAAATAAGGTAATGGGGTCGAGGTTGGGAGTGATGTAATTAAGGGCACCAGGCCTGAGGTCGGAGAAGAAGTGAAGAGAAGGGGGAGAGAAGAGAAAAGGTAAAAAGGTAACAACGAAAACACAATACACAGCTCGAGAAGTTCACACGCTTGCTGAAGAGGTGAGCAGAGGGCGGGCGGGCAGGCCTTATTTATCGTATCGCATCGCCCTGGCTGGCTGGGAGGGCGGGCGCAGGCTGGCTTACCGGTCGGCATATTGGGCTAGCACTTTCGGGAGAGGTGTCGCTTCTCCCGGGTGCACTTGATTGCTTGTGCAGCGCATTGGCGATGTGGGAGCAGGGAGTTGAGTCTATCGAAAGGCGGTCCAGCGCTTGACGGCGACGGCGGAGTGGTGGAGAGGAGCGTCTGTGTCGCCGGGCCGCTGCGGGCGGTAGCGGAGGCGGCGCTGATTGGACGCGCCGAGCGGGGGAGCACGGACGGCCAGTGAAAACAGGCCGCCTATCAGCGACGGGGGCTGGCGGCGTCTTGTGACGACTGTGGTGAGAGGTGCGTCCCCCGCCGCTATCACACTGCAGAGCGACGAGAAACCACGGCAGCCCAGGCAGCCCACAGGGACCTGGCCAGGGAACGGCCAGGGAACGGCCAGGAAACAGCAAGCAGCCCTCCAAATTTGCGTCCTTTTCGCTCCTCGCCGCGCCCGACTCTCCCACCATCGGCCGATCCAGCACGCGTGCACCATGCTCCCTGCCGCATTTGCACCTATTTGCAGCACCAGAGTCAGTCATCTGGCCACAAAATGCACCACAGTGGGACTCGGCGCCTAATTTTGCACCTGGTGGCTGCTTGGGTGTGCAACCCGCCACCCCGACCTGCTGCTTCAAGGGCGCCGTGCTATCGCGGCCGCCAGGCCATCGCCGTCGACGACGTCGAGATAGGCGTGATGGTGTGCGGCCATGTGCAGACCCGCGACGACGAGGGCGCCGAGCGCACCCCGTCGAGCACCGATAGCCTCACCGGATGGCTGAGGCACGGCGGCTCGAGGCAACCTTCCACTCGAGATATCCATGTGCGGGGCTTGTGAAGCCAGCTGTGCCGTATGCCCACCGTGTGGTGTGGTTGGGCTCTGGACGGGGCCTCAGGAACACAGCATGTCCCTGTCCCGAGAGCAGAAGAAATGTGGCTTTTGCGTGAATCGCTCGCAAATCTCGTCAGTCCCTTGATCCCTAACAGTATTCGAAGAGTTAGCTACAAGTGCGTCGAGCAAAGTCGACTCAATCTCCTCCGTGACTTGTGCCTGCTGTTCCCTGTACCGCGAGAGTGATTCGTCGTCGAGTGAGACGAGCTCCAGCCCCCAATAGAGGGCTGCGCAGCAGTGGAGCATCATCCGAGGAATCCCACGCCTACGCGCCACAGCCCTTGACGGGCCTTCATGCACCGTCGCTCACGCATTGCCGAATCAAGCAATGAATTGGTCACGTCCTCGCCAACCACGGCCCCCAACCTGCACTCGACGAGCTACCATCAAAAGAATAATCCAACAGATAGATTGCAACAAGACACAACACTCTCCACCCACAAACGTCAGCCATCAATCATTACACTAGCTCCACAGAAGCAGGCTTCGCACATGCTGCATTCAGCTCAGCTCGAGCACGAGCTCCAAGCACCTGCGCTAACCTGCTCTAGCACCTGCTCAATCGAACCCCAAGAGATTCTGTAGCTCCTCAGGCGTCAGTGTGCTCTTCCTCCTCTTCGGACGCCCGCCAATCCGCGTCTTGATAGGAGAGCCAGGCCGTCGCCTCTGCTTCCGCTCCACCTCGTCCCCGCCCTTCCTCGCTCCTTCCGATTCAACAGCCTGCAATCCTTCCGCGACCGCGGCTGCTTCCGCCTCTGCCTGAGCCTTCTTGAGCTTGTCCTGCACCGTTAGCTTTGGGGACCGCTCTTCGGGGTGGGCGTGTGGGCTCGAGAGCCGCTTTTTGGTCTGCCAGTCGTTAGAATAGGGAGCGGTGGGTGAGTCGAGCATCGAAGGAGAGGAAGAAATGGTGACTTTGCTGGCCAGCGCGAAGAGCTGATCGGCAAGATTGTCGCAACGTACTTGTCTGGGCGTCCGCTTATCCTGCCTGGAAGACCGCGGTGCCTCTTCAGAAAGAGGTGGTGGCTTTGCTGCAGAGCTTGGATGCCCTGGCTTGGTCACACCGACAGCATCTATGTCTGATGTTGCGGCATTTTCATCCTCTATTTGAGATGGTGTGTTGGGAATGGAAGCCGAGAAAGCAACCTTTCGTGGAGACTTGATGGGGGATTTGACGTTACCGGTGGCCTCTCTAAGCGCCGGCTGGAGAGGTTGCAGTTTCAACTTGAACATGCTTGAGCCCGCAGTCTTTTCAGGGATCTCATCTGCTTCCAGTGAAGGCAGCTCGTCTGCTGTCTCGTCTGCTGTCTCGTCTGCTTCGTCCATTTCCTCGTCGAAGGCCGAACTAGCACCGTCGTCGTCTTCATCTTCCACCATCATGGACACTTGCTTATTGTTGATTGTCTCCAATCCAACACCAAGACCCAACCCCATCTTGAGCTCCTCCAGGTTGATTGTGTCGCCGCCATTAACCATTCTCCTCCTCCAACCGTCCATGACAGTCATTGCGTCTCGCCATCGTGTCTCCATCTTCTCCCAGCCAGCCCTCAGCCTGACTATTTCCTCTTCCCGCAGCTCTACCTCATCGACCGACACAAAGTTGGGGTTGGTGAGCAGGTTCTTCAGATTCTCCAGCACGGCATCCATGTCGGTGGCCAGAGTCTCGTAGCTGGTGGGCAGCGCATGCAGCATCCCCTGCCTCGTCGCCTCATCCTCCTCTCCGATTGTCGAGAGGCCCTCGCCATCATCGTGTCTGTGCTCCTCCGGCATCCCTTGCAGCTCCTTGAGCGTCAATAATGTGCTCCGGGTAAGACTTATGAGATTGTCGTTCTCGTCGCTCAAGCTCTGACTGAGCTGGGTCAAGAACTCGGTCGTCTCCTGCTTCAGGGTGTATTCAGGGTCGTCGGCATCTAGATCTTGGTCTCTTGTGCTGCTTGCGCCGCCATAGAAGCCTGTCGCACCCGGATTGATGATGATGCTCGCGCCAACCAGGCCACTCTTGTTCCCGCGCTGCTGGCTCGTCAAGTGGCTCTTCAGCCGCTGCATCTGCACATCGCGCTTCCGTATGTCGTTTGCGCAGCTCGTGCGTACCTGCTGCACCGTAGTTTTCAGGCGGAGCATTTCCTCGCGCAAGCTGCGCGCCGACGATTCGGCGGTGCGGAGGGCGGCGCGGGCAGAGCGCTCCTGCGACTGGGCGAGGGACAGCTGGCGCGCGAGGTCATCGTTCCGCGTCTGCAGCTTCTCGAGCGCAAGCGTCTGGCGGGTTGACTCGGCGCGAAGGGTGCGGAGGGTGCCGGCAATGGCTTCGCGGTGCTCCTGGTCGCGGTCGCGCTTCAATATCAAGTCGTGCACCAGATTGATGATGTGCGCCATGGTGATTTCCTTTCCGCCCTGCCCGCGCGACGGATGCGCAAACTCGATTGGGGTACCATCACGGAGGAGGCCGCGCGCGAGGAGGAGGTTGTTGACGTATGATGATGCCGTCTTTAGGTTGTAGGACTCCATTGTCGGAGTGGCGCGGTCGTGGTGTTGTAAGAGGAGGGGGAAGGCGTCTTTCTGGTAGTTTGTTTACGTCCTGTCTAAACTAGGGTTAGCGCCGTTTCTAGAAGAAAAGGTTCCCACCCCTAACCTCAACTTCATGATGCTATCATCACCCTGCATCGTCTTCGTCGACCGTGAACATTGGAAATTCTATCTTGGATCCTGCACCCCGTCGAGGTCGATTAGTGAACAAGAACAAAGCCCCGACTTCGCACTCATGTCCCTTGCCCGTCCATGGCATTCTGCCGTCCCACCAGAGCACTCGTATCAAGGTGACAACCTAGGGTAGGACATCAATATCACAGCTTGACTAAAATTGTAAGGACATATTGCAGAACGCACCGTGCTAGCATGAACTGAGATATTCACCAAGTTTAATAGTAAGTAGCTCGTAACAACGCCGCCCAATATGTTGCTTACATCCCATTTCATCTTCTTCCTAAGCATCACATTTTGGAATGGCAGGATAGGATGTGTAGTTTGAAATGCCCCCAAGCTACAGCGCCTTCATCCCGCATATGAGGAGAGTATATATGTATCAGTTCAATTCGTTCATGCCATCATCCACACAGTCCATAAAGTATATTCACTTCCTATCCCACTGTCGGAACATCAGGTTTCGTCTCAAACTCACCACCTCCATCTCAGAATCCAGTCACCTATTTCCCCCTTTTCTAAAACCAGCATGTCCACCCAAACCGCCCCAGTTGTCACCTACATGAAATCTCCCCTCATGGCTAACACCAACTAGCCTATCCCGCAATCCGGTCCCTTTCGCACTCTAGATCCGTGTCACTGTCGCAGGCCTAAACCTGCACGACGAGAAGAGCCGACAGATCCGCCTCTTTGTCAAAGACCGTCTCCCCGCTATTATCGGCCACGACCTTACTTACACGCATCGTCACTGTTGTCGGTCCCGGTGTTACCAAATTCAAAGTCGGCAACACCGTCTTCGCGCAATCCAACATTGGACTTCACCAGTTCCAGAAACCGCTACAGTGAATTTGTAGTCATAGACGAGGCCTTGACTACCAAGGTCTCCGAAGGCTTCTTCGACTATGATGGTGCTACAATCCCTACCCACGCCATCGATGGAATCGTCGCCCTGTTACACAAAAGTGGCCTTGGGATTCCCGCGCCTTGGACCGAAGAATCAAAGACTTTCGACTTATCCCGGGATACGGCTTCTCATCGTCGGCAACTGCGGGAAATTCGGCGTACAATTAGCGAAACTCTTCGTCATCGGAAAAATCGTTGTCGTCGGTGGTGATGAAACCCAACTGATGAAATGGGGTGCGACACATATCCTAGACCGCCACGGCGGTCACGACACCGTGCTCAAGCGCATCCGTGGTATCATGGGCAACCCTGTTATCCACGCCTACAAAACGGTCAACCCGCCCGCCGACCAGACCCTCGGCATCAACGCGCTCACTAGCACCAAGAAAGTGAAAATTTCCATGCCTCATCTGGGCCTGAAGTCTCAACGAAGTGAACATTACGGCGAAAGAAGCTGGGTACGAACTAGGAAATGTGTTTGGCGCTCCGTATGTCACGCAGCCTTGTCGGCGTCGTTCTGAGAGTTTATTGGGGAGTGCTTGTTCAGAGGAAGATTACGCCACTGAAGTATGCTGTGATCCAGGAGCTGGACGTGGACAAGGTTAATGGAGATGCTTGATAAATATCGCGATGGAATGCCAGTCAAGCCGACATTCCGTGTCTTGGAGTAGGGATTTAAATCTTGTCTATCGAAACGTTTAAAAGAAGATATAGAATCATTGATAGTTTGAAATATTGATCGGTGCTGCAAGTGCTGCTAGTTTATACTACAAGGATACAATCTGTGTATTGTGGGTTCGACACGCAAGTCTAACTACACGGAGGCGGAAACTTCTTCGCAATCGCAGCATTAATAGACGCAGAATGGCACCCGGGGCATCGACACAGCTAAATCGCTCCCACGTAAAATTAGCGTTCCAATCCTAAATCGCGATACCTTTGCATTCAATATACCTTTGAAGCCCCTGGGAGATTACTCATTGCACCTTCGTACTCCACACATTTTGCCAAGACCTCTGGCGTTCCGGTCTGCGCGTTTTGTGAAAGACACAGGCTGTTGTTTATCACGTCGAAACAGGCGTATTCGGTGTCGGTGGGGCAGGGGTTCTCAGCTGCGCTGGTGTTCGTGGACCAGAGGGTGAGGGCGAGAGCCAGGAGCTTGAGGGTGAGGTGCATTTTAGTGGATTTGGCCGCGCACCTGATGTGGGCTTCGATAGAGGAGAGTTTTGGGGAAAATCGCGAATATTGGGCTCACGATGTGGTGTTGGTTTTGTGTATACCTGATGACCAGATATCTTATGCTGTTCCCGTATCACCAGCACTGCTCTAACTCTTTTCAGTCGCTACCAATATCGATATATTTCGATTGTTCTCTATTTTTCTACCTCATTACCTCGTTCCCGTTATCTTGAACTTCGCCATTGATTAACTGATAATCGTGAAACGTCAGCCAAGTTCAATACATAGATGCTCCTCATTGCTTCAATATGCTAAATATCCTAGGCGTGAGAGTATATCTGCCGGGTAATATGTTATGTTGCACCAGATTAATCTTTTGAGTTTTTACTCGCTACTTCATAACAGAGAGGTCCGTGCAGCAACCGCCTACCCATTCCACTATCTCAACTGAAGAATGCTGCTTTTGACTATCATCGGCACTTGAAGACCAAGCCCTACCCTATCAGTTTTCGTTACAATACTGGGCTTCTAGGTCAAAGCTTTGCATGCACTTGTACATTTGTTCTCGTCACCCTTCGTCACTCGCATGGCTTCTTGATCTCTATTCCTATTCACGTCCTTAGATTCAAACGAGAAGTCCAAGAGACGAGATGCATTGGAACGCTGCCATCATATTTGCGCTCACTGCGCCTGTCACTGCACTTATTCGATTCCAATGCTCACAGCTCGTGACGCAAAGGCTCGATCCATTGGTGTCACCAGGAATCGTGCCTAGTCCGCACGTCCATCAAATAGTTGGAGGCGTAAGCATCCCCAGAAGTCAAGATGACCTCGACTGAATATCCTAGGACTCGTTCAACATCACGATGGATCCCAAGAAGGACATGCCCGGCGAATCGACATGCACAACCTGCCAATTCAGTGAAGTACTTCTTCCCCTTCCTTGATAACTCGTACCATTATCCTCCAATATGATTCTCATCAAAATTTAGGATTTTTCGAACTACTGGACAGCTATTCTGTATTTCCGCGCCCGAAATGGCACCTACAAGCGTGTCCCCCAACTCGCGAACAGCGGTTTCGCCGGGGCTACAGGTGGTGGAATGACCGTCTACTACATGCAAGACCCTCTTTACGATCAGCAGCAGAAGTCAAAGGTCACGGCGTTCCAGCCGGTAAGTCACAAAACGCAAAACCAATCATTCGGATCCTACAACATCCTAGTACCGACCATGGACTCATATTGACACAATAATAGGGCTTCCGCATGTTCGTCGGGGATATCGCCGCCCGCACCAAAGCCCAAGCATCCAAATTTCGCCAACTAACCTATACCTGCCTAGAAACCATGGGATCGCGCGACCACGAGACCGTTGCGTTCCCTAGCCATGCCTGTAAAGTGGGAATCATGACGTCTCTGCGTTTTCCAACGTGCTGGGATGGTGTGAATCTGGATAGCCCGGATCACAATTCGCATATGGCATATCCAGAATCGTACGTTCGACATGCTGTAAAAATAGGCAAAAATGAAACTTGCTAATGATTGCTCACAGGGGAACCTTTGAAAGTGCAGGCCCCTGCCCAGCCTCTCACCCTGTTCGCACCTCCCAACTCATGTACGAGGTCATTTGGGACACAAGCAAATTCAACAACAAGGAAGACTGGCCTGAAGACGGCAGTCAGCCATTTGTTTGGTCTTTCGGAGATGCAACGGGATTTGCGAATCATGGTGACTACCTGTTTGGTTGGAAGAACGATGCGCTACAGAAGATCCTAGATACGCCTTGCTATGTCAATTGCAATGGGGCGAAGACGCAGACGGTGGCAGAGATGAATAAATGCGCGGGTCTACCGGAGGTAGTGCATGAGGATATTGATGGGTGTAAGTAACCTAACCTTTAAGCTATATGTATCTATGCTAATGTTTGATTTAGGGCTTACAGAGCTCCCCGGTGGACATCAGGCTCAATATAACTAATCATTGGGCAGTGGCAAGTACAGGTTCACATTTTAGGGTAGACTTGGGTGAATAATGAAGCCGGGATGGTAAGATTACATAGAATTTCACCATGATACAGCTACTATTACGATACAAAGTAAATATTGATTGGTGTTTGTTAGTTTTCCAAATTAACTGTATACGACCTCATAACGGTCGATCGCGAAGGAAGACGTAGGGCTGATTAATTATTTAGTATTGCGGTCTTTGATCCCGAAACCATTTTCGCTAGATTTTGTAACTATGCTCATTGTACTTTAGGATTCTATAGTAGTATCGTCTTTCTAGGATAAACTGATAAAATGTAGTTTGGGTGGTTTAAAAGAGTTATAGGGATTCAAACTGTTGTATTGAAGCTACTTCTACATTTTGTACCTGGCGTCGTGTACAGCAAGGGGGATTGCCTCGCACAGGTTACAGTACTGGAGAGCTCTTACCATACACAGTTTCCGAAAAGAAAAGCAAAGTTCCTGGTGGCTCATATGGCCAATCAGCCGTCATTATTTGGTCACACACTTGTTTTGCAATAGTCGTAGCTCCCATGATACCCATAATATGATACCCATAAATCGGCAAATTATTTCTTTTGATTTGGGCACTTGATAATATGAGTTTGATAAGACCTTGTTGTTGTTTTCGAACTACTAGAGAACACGGCTATGCACACTGGGAGAGCGGATACAAGCTGGGTGGGATTGATTTGAGGAAGTCTAGAGAAGCACAGATGTTTGGTTTCGCTAAAGATATTTACTACTTCTCCGGATAGTATATAGTTATGATAGAATATAGAAAGGTTAAACTGATTGCAAGTCGCATCACAAATAAGATAGTAATATTGCGATGATCAGCACTTACACTAGCTTATAATGGTGCGTCATGCCTGCTCAGGAGCTTGATCCGGATGTGAAAAATTCTTAAAGCCTAGGAACGATATTTGGTCCTGCCAATTGATTCCGCCAAGAATCAAAGAGGCTATCAACGCGCTTTGGTCCGGGACGGGCACGTTACTTCCTCCGTATCCACACACACCAACCCCTCATCTCTTTATCTCCTAATTTACATTAATTCTGACACTCAAACCTCCATCTCCTCATCCCCATCTACCATGAATTTGTGCTTCCGGATCGAAAATGGCCGAACTCCTAAACCTAAGCGCAGAGCTCCTGCTCCACGTCGCGGCTTTCCTTCCGCGGGTCGATTTGCTTAATGTCGCTCTCACCTGCAAGCAACTGTGTTATACTACAAAGCCGGAGCTCTATCGGGAGTACATCAATTCGAACTTAGGCCGGTCACCCTTCGTGCCCTTTCTAAGGGTTCTTTTGGAACGCACTGAACTTGCAAAATATGTGCAACGACTTGACATTAGGCAATGGCACACTATGTCTATTCTAGATCCAGATTTTCATCACTGTGAAAGTCGTAAGTGTGGACTCACTAGGACAGACTACAATTTGTTCACCGCGGCTGCCAAGTCCGTTGGTGTTCTTTCTTCCATCTTTCCATACGAGGTCGAAAGCGCTGTCCTGAAGAATCTGAGGAAGTTTCAAAATTAGGATTCTCTAGGTTCCGACGAAAGCGAAGAGACCCCTTGGCACCAAAACACTTTCGATTTGGAGATCAAAACCTGTGATATCCCGTCCGACAGGAAATTCTGCCAACTTCTATGCTTTGGTATTGGCGAACCATTTCTGGTGATCCTTGTGGCGTTACTACCGGATGTGTAGGTAGGTAGATGGTTGTTGTTGTTACTAAACGGTTGCAAACCTGTTCGCAACATGTTTGAGTAAACCGTTATGTGCCAAGTCTCTAGCGCGCC
Organism: Melanomma pulvis-pyrius CBS 109.77; assembly: GCA_010093585.1. Taxonomy (NCBI): domain Eukaryota; kingdom Fungi; phylum Ascomycota; class Dothideomycetes; order Pleosporales; family Melanommataceae; genus Melanomma; species Melanomma pulvis-pyrius. The sequence continues at coordinate 85,381 of MU001784.1, read as the reverse complement.
AAGTCACTTTTTTGCCCTACCCATCCGTGCTGGCAGCTCATCTGACTCTGGTCTTAGCCTCGGCCGACCATGCGCTTTGGGATTAGGGCCGGAATTGGTGGGGCGAAAAAGTGGCTTGGCACACTAGCAACTTAGCTCAAAAAATTTAACTGGTTCGCAACAAGTTCACCAACAACAACACCCACACCTACACCTACACCTACACCTACACCTACACCTACACCCACACCCACACACACGCACAATAGCCCTGCGCCTTAACTTGTTTAAGTTGTTTAAACTAAACAAGTTGCAAACTAATTCGCAACTTGTTTGCAACTTGTTTGCAACTTGTTTGCAACTTGTTTGCAACTTGTTCTAGAGACATACTCTAAAGCCTTATGTGTTTTTAGGTATGCTAGAATTAACAGTGTATAGATTGTTTCCTCTGCTATAAGAGGTCCTTCTTAATTTGTATTTGTACTGCTAAGTAGCACTGTAAAGGCAGAAGGATGCTAGACTAACTTGTTAGGAACTAGTGTAGAACAAGTTCTGAACATGTTTACTTACATGTGCAGTTTCTTCTTTATTTGCACAACTTGTTGTAAACTTGTTTAGAATAATTTAATTGTGTTCTAAGAATTTTTTTAAAAATAAGCTAGCAGTGCTGACTTATATACCTGACTTGCTGACTTATATACCTGACCTGCTGACTTATATACCTGACCTGATACTGGACAATTTTCACTTCCCAATCTAGTAAGGCGGCCTTGGCGGCAGGGGGCATGGTCGGGTGAGGCTAAGACCAGAGTCAGATGAGCTGCCTCCTGAATCCCAAAACGCATGGTCGGCCGAGCCTAAAACCAGAGTCAGATGAGCTGCCAGCACGTGCACGGACGTACAATTTTTAGCAGTATCAGGTCAGGTATAAAAGCACGGCCCAGTGTAAAACCTAGAAACATCAAATGTATTCCAACCCTAACCTGAAGTGTAGTATGCGCCGAGGTCATAACCAGTATCAGATGAACTGTTTCTACTATCCTAACATGGAAAAAAGAGGCCTCGGCAGCAGAGGCCAGTATGCGATGAGGTTAAAACCAGTATCAGATGATTATTTCTACTATCCTAATAGGGGAAAGAGGCCTCGACAGCAGGGGCTAGTATGCGATGAGGTCAAAACCATCGGGTGAGCTGCCAGCACGGACGGAGTTTCAGTCTCTGGTCAACTCTCGATATCTCTACTGAATCCTTAATGGATATATTTGGGGACGACCTGGCGGTTAAGACCTATATTTACGATAGCGATCACCTCTATGACCGCCTTCCCCGTTCTTTGCAACATTTGACCATACGCAACGTTCCTGAAAACCTTACTTGGCAGGATCTTCATGAACTACTTGCCATGGGCTAGGAACAGTTTCCTAACCTAGAATTTCTCACAGTGTTGTTGAGCACGACCGGGAAAATAGATCACCGAGAAACTTCGGGGGAATACACTTTCAGGGGAACCTTTCCGGGCCGAGATTCGGTTGATCACAAGTGAGGAAATTATACCAGATATCTTTTTCGATTCGAACGGTGACATCAAAAGGCTGGAGATTTTAATCATTTGGCAGGCAGAGAAGTACCATAAGGCCTGGTCTGGTTCCTAAGAGCCGGGAATCTTGCGAAGATATGGAGAAGATATAGATATGGGATCAATGAGTGACGGCGACTGTGATTCCGAAGATGACGAACCTTGATTGATTGAGTACAAGGACTCAAATAAACCTATGACCCTCCATATGTCACTAAGCTTGACATCTCGGGATCCGAATTTTTGGAAACCGTTTGCTGACAACCATGCTTGAGATTTTCTCCTGCACCCCAATGGAGAAATTATTGAACCCTATAATCGATGGGAATTGCATCGATCGCCAAGCATACCAAGTCGGATCGGCGGTAATGACATGAGTTCCGAGATGCTCATATTGCTGCTTCATCAGCGGACATGTCATATAGGATTTATCTTTGACAAAGAAACAGCAACAGGGCTTGTCGTCCTTGTTAGCCCTAAGGATATCGTATGTTGCCTTGTCTGTGGGATTGATATTCGTTTGTGCCTCGAGTTTAAGGAACGGGGCGACTGATGAGTGTCGAAGAGGATGGCGAGGTCAATATGTACCAACGGCACCCATTTAGGAAAGAACGATACACTGTACCCATCGTTTGGGCAATTCTGGGGGCGAGGGGTGCATCGCCGTGATCAGGAAGACGGTGGAGATGGAGACAATATTCTGCTAATGAGATTCGTCACCCCACCAGGACCTCATCATTGTGACAGCTAACGAGGGTAGGAACAGCGGTTCCTTCGCCTCGAAAGGAATATCCTTGAAGCGGTTTGTAGCATAAGGAACCAATATTACAAATGCCAGATTTCCCTAAAACGCTAGACTAGTTTCTCTGCCTTTTAGACCTTGATCTGCTTTTTCTTCCACATGACCAAGGTTCCAATGATCTGCCCAGCAGCCAAGCCTGCCAAAATCATCATCTGGACGTTGTACCCCTCAGAAAACTTCAGTACGACTTCTTCTCGTACCGCAGGCGGAAGTTCTATAATAGCCTGCGTAGAGTCGAGCACCTTATTTAGTTGTGCAGGATGAAGAATTGGGCTTAGACGCGAGCGCAGGAGACCGTGCATGACCGTGTTGACAATGGATAATCCAATGGCACCGCCCATGACACGGAATTGGGTGATGGCGCCCATAGCAACTGCATTGTCTTGTTCCGACACAGAGAATGGCGTCATGAGTGTCAACAACGAGATGTTGGTCCCACAGCCCAACCCTGCAATAACTTGGTATCCGTATTGGGCTTTACTGATGGTCGTAGATGCGGGAAGCGAGCCGAGCAATGCAAAGCCGATGATTTGCAGGCAAGACGCGCCCAGTACGAGATAGATTGGTGGGACCCCCTTCTTCGCGACGAGGGCAGTGATGATAGAGGATATTGGGGCAGCACCGGTATATGCCATGACCCGGACACCAGCGGCAAGAGGTGAGAGGCCGTGGACAACCTGGAAGCGTTGTGGGAGCTGGAAGACACCGGATATCCAGACGGCGCCTAACGAGAGAGCGTTACTGTACCACGAATCAGTCTCTCTCCATTTGTATCTCTCTAGATAATGTGGTGAGACTTACATGGTCATGCCGAGCCAAATTCTGCTGGTAAAGAAGTGCCATGGAAAAACGGGCTCGGTCACAGAGGGACTGAGCGTAACAAGGCGTTCCCAGAAGACAAAAACAGCCCAAAGAACTGCGGAGATGCAGAGAAGGGTGATTACAAAGGCACTCTTCCATCCGAAATTCAAGCCGGCTTCCTCCAGGGCCGTAACGAGAGCTAACGTTGCAATCAGCAGAAGAGCACCGCCCAGGAAATCAACTCGGGCCATGTTCTGCTTGGATATGAGGGTGGTGAAGGTGCGGCGCGGTACATGCGGGTTCCCATGGTACGGGAAGTTGTTCGGAATGCAGAAGACGATGACGGCGAGGATGGGCACGGCTGCTGGGACATTGAGCAGAAAGACCCATCTCCAAGTCGACCTATCCGTTATGGCACCGCCGATGATAGGCCCCGCTATCATGCTCGACGAGAAGACCAAGCTAATGAAGCCGGTGAGCGGGGCATATTCGTTCTTAGGCACAAGCTCGAGACAAACGGTGGTGGGAACGGAAAAGCATCCTCCGCCGCCCATGCCCTGGAAGGCGCGGAAGACGATCAGCTGGGTGAGTGTCTGGGCGGCACCGCATGCTGCCGAGAAGATGGTGAAGATGAGGAGGGCGATGAAGAAGAGCAGCTTGCGGCCAAAGATGTCGGATAGCTTGGCGAAGATGATGAGGAAACCAACATAGCCAAGCAGATAGGCCGTCACAACCCAGGCGCTCCTCTCGAGCCCGCCGATGTCATTGGTAATGCCGATGAGAGCAGTGGTGACAACGGGGATTTCGAGGTTGGTGAGAAAGAGGGAGAGGGCAATGCTGGTTGGGAGGGAGAGTCAGCCACCATTTGAGAGGGCAGGTAGCAATCCTGAAATTTATGGCGGGCAGGCTAGGAAGACGTACGCGGCAACGATAAGGTGGAATCGAGCGCCCTTGAGATACTGGATCTTCTTGGCACCGCTCCTTTCCCCACTCCCGCTATCTTCTAGAGAGATGGCGATGGGGCTGCTGTGCATTTCGAGAGCAGAGCTAGCGACGGGCTCTGGTCCAATCTTGTCGCTTTCTTGTCGCGTGTGCGCCATGGTGTCGAGGCGAGGACCATGTACGGAGGAGTTTGTGGACGAGCGACAGCCGCAAGCTAACTAGAAGTCCTGAAGAAGAGCAAACGACCGTCTTCATGCGCGGGGGACGCGGGAGGCGCAGGGGCGTGTGCGGCACAGCCGTTGGTGTGGTGTAACAGCGGCAGCAAAGAAAGTCGAAACCCTTCGCTGTACTCACTATGCATGGCGTACCATCGGCAGATACAATATACCTCAGCTTGCGCTTCCAGCCCGCTTCACATCAAGTCCTGATGGCGGTGCTCTGACACTGCGAAAAGACAAGGGCGCCTATTCAGGGCTGATATAGTGTACCATGGTTCTGCGAGACTCCCTCTTTGAGAACATGACCTACGACGACTGGACCGTCAGCCTTACCTCCACCCTCTACTTTCTATCCTGCCCTCCTTCCTCTTCGGAATCGCGGGCGCTTTCCAGGCCAACTCCGCAGCCGGGAACAGATACCAAGAGGCGCTGGCCCACCAGCGCAACCTTTTTCGGCCAGTCTGCCGTTTCCCTCGACCTTGGCTTCATGAGGTGGCGTTGGTGTTATTGTCAAGAAAGATGAGGCATGGGGCTGTAAGCTATGGCCAGAATTTGATATGGAATTACGTCTAGTCTTGAGCAGCACATTCGGCGTGATGTGAGAATATAAATCTATATGGAAAGTCTTAATCTACTTCTTCGTCACGTCTATCTCATCGTTAGCTCTAGATAACAGTAACCAAAGGCACTATTGCTTACTGAATTGGAAATGAATAATATCTCCATCTTGGACGACCTAAGAAAACATCACATTAGCCGTTGCTATATCAAATGCTGTTGAATGACATACATAGGTCTTTCCTTCCTGTCGGTACTTTCCAGCGGCCTTGATAGGTCCCATTGACTTGCCGCCCTCACAAAGATCATGAAAATCCTGATACGCGACCACCTCAGCCTTGATGAATCCCTTCTCGAAGTCGCCGTGAATGGCTCCAGCTGCTTGTGGTGCTAAGCAGCCTTTTTGCACGGTCCAGCATCTGATTTCCTTCTCGCCAGCTACGTACTAGTCAACTTCAAGTGCCTAATAAAGGTGAGTGAGTAACGAACCAGTGAAGTAATATTGCAAGCTGAGCTTGGTGAATCCCTCAGTGATAATCTTATCCAACTTCGACTTGACCTTGCTCTCTTTGAGAAACTCCTCTTGCTTAGTGGGGTCATCTTTTAATGCGTGCAGCTTCTCTTCGAATTCGACAGAGAAGGGAATCACATCGCGGGGCACACCCCCGTGCTCGGTAACCCATTTAGCGATGAGCGGCAGATACTTGCACTTTTGGCGAAGATAATCTTTCATTGTCAGGTTTACAAGGTAGATGGTTGGTTTGGTGGTGATGAGTTGGATCTTCTCGTTGATGAGCGCGATCTCGGCCGGTGTCCAGCTGCCATCTCGAACGGGCTGGTTCTTTTCCAACATCTGCCGTGCAAGAACACGTTAGTTTCGAATTTTAGCGTTATAAGCGGAGTGGCCCAACTCACTGCCTTGATTTTTGTCGTTGTTTCGGTAAACAGAGGGAGCATCTTGTACTTCCCGCCAGCCTTTCTCACAATTGCTTCTTCAGCGACGATAGTCTTCTGCAGAATGTCTAATAACATCAGTGATCGTCGGGCCAGAAGGGGCAGTTCAGGAGACTAACCGAGATCCTTCAGGCATAGCTCGCTCTGGATTGTATCTAAAAGATACACCGATTAACTTCCATCATCTTAAACAGCTAAAATGAAGAATGGGACTGGAATGGGACTAACTCAAGTCCCGGACAGGATCGATCGAGTCGTCGACATGCAGGACCTCGTCGTTGTCGAATGCCCTATTAGGAAGTTAGGTTGTACGGAGAAGAGAGACAATTGGCGAAGTCCCATACCTAACAATGTGAAACATCCCGTCTACGGCCTGGATATGGGAAAGGAAAGCGTTTCCAAGCCCCTCTCCTTGCGAAGCACCCTTGATGAGCCCAGCAATATCTGTCACTTGCAAATAGGCTGGATACATGGACGGGGGTTTCCATAGATCACACAGGAAGTCCTTTCGTTCTCGCAATCAGCTCTTGTGTTACCCGCACAAACTACAGGAGATCGTTCAGTCGTGTCGGTACTCACATATCTTGCGTCTGGAACCGCACATCTCGCCTCGTTTGGTTCAATCGTGCAAAAAGGATAGTTCTCAGCGGCAGCGCTCTGCTCCGTTAGGAGATTGAACAGGCTAGACTTTCCCACATTGGGTAAGCCGACGCATCCCATCTTCAGGTTCTTGCGAACCCGTCCAAAGGCGACGACATTGTTCTTGACGTCATCGGTGGCTTTTTTGGGAGGCATATTGAACTCTCTTCTGAAGTACCAGTGCTTGGAGGGAACGAAGTATACGCAAGTAGAGGCTGAGAGGTTATTGACAGAGTTTTCGAAAGTGGCGCCACCTGTAGAACCTCGCTTAAATTGAAAAACATGCCACTTTTCTCTTCCCCGCGTTTTCTGCCCCTCTAAAGGCATCAATAAAGTCCGATTTCCTCGTCTCTCCTCGTTACATCGTGCCCACTTCGACTCACCAAGTAAATGTCTGAAATAATTGCTCTAGGAACTAATACCTGCGTAAATCGGTGCACGAAATCCATCTTCCGAACCCACCAATCTCAATTGCATTAAGTTGCAATTATAAAGTGTTCCACGTTTAAAAGCTGCTCCTGAATTCTCCTCGAAAATATCCACTCAACATGAAACAGAATAGAATTATCTCGTGGTAAACATATCTTGATTCATTTCTCGTGAGTTCTTTAACGCTGTAAGGGATTAGTCGTGGTAATTTCACATTTGTACTAAGGTCTCATGTGGATTATTGTAATTAGCAAGCTTATTCCCATATTTCAATTATATTTCGTCTTAAGGGAGGGGTCAGTGATGCAGTCTTTCAGTAGCGCACACCTGCATCTACTGACGCCAACATTTATTTCATACATGATTTATTTCAAAAAGCATTAGGTCAAGAATGGTAGGTTGAAGATAAAGTAGCGTAACTGGTACAAAGACTAAATCCCCTCTTTCAAGTTCGGAATTCCCCCTGCCGTGTACGTACCCATTTCATACCATTTTATCCCGAGCCCCTGGCAAACCAACGACCAAGTGCAATGATTACGCGAGGATTTCACTGCCGTTCAACGTTCAACGATAAAACCACATCCACTTCACCAATGTGCTGGAGATTATGCTTTCTCACATTGATCCCTTTAGGGAGTCCTAGCAATAGGGAAGGGTGCCTAACGAAGAACCATCTACTTCCAAGTCCCTAGGAGAGTAGTTCTAAGGCAATTTGCAGCCCCTCGAAGTAGAAGGCATAGACCCTGAAGTCGAGGCTGGATTTGGAGATAGAAGCGAGAATAGCAAAACATGACTCAAGTCACTTACGTGTTCCGATGTAACCTCATATTCGATATAGAGGCATGACCTACCAAGGCAGCTGGGAATGAAGGGTCCGAGTATCGTTGCTAGACCTAGGAACAGGCCTATAACCCTGGCAAGTAATTCGGCCACAGCCACTCTCGCGCCATGGGCCTAATTCGGTTAAGGCTCTGCCCGGACCAATACTTCCTGCACGGCGTTTATTTCAAACGCAGATTTACTTAAACTTTCACGATTCTATGTAGAATGTGCAATCATCTCTGCATCGATTTCAAGAATTCTTAGTTTACATCGGGACACTTTCTATTCATTTGGTTAATTATGCTTCTCTATTCGCTCACCATGAGGTCCCCACTTCTTTTTCTGTTGTTATTTTTGGCAGCAATGGTCGACATTATCTCAGGTTGCTTTCATCACATGAGCAGCCCATCAATCTCACAAGCTGGAGAGGACCTTCAAATACGCAAGGTCTCCCCTCTTGAGAAGACAGCCATCACTAATGTCCGGGTATTCAACGGAGTATCCATGGGCCCTCCTCGCACCGTCTTCATCGACCGTGAGCACATTTCTGACAACATTGAGGGCGTTACAAACACCGTCGATGCCTCAGGTCAATTCCTCATCCCTGGACTCATTGACAGCCACCTCCACCTTTCCCAAATTTCCAGTCTTAGGGACCTTACCTCCTATGGGGTCACGACAGTATTCCAGATGGACTGCAAAAACTACACTGCATGCGCTTTGTTTAAAGGTCACATCGGACTCTCCGAATATTTCAACGCTGGCATTCCTGCAACTGGCCCAAACGGTTCGCACGCCATCAATATGCACACACCTCCAGACCAGCTCATCTTCCCCTCCTCTGATCCGGTTGAGTGGGTTGGTCACATCTTCGGAAACCATTCAGACTATCTCAAAATCACGGCTGAACGCGGCGGGCCCTCACTTTTGATGCAGTCCGCACTCGTCAAAGCCACACATATCCTAGGCAAACAAACAATGTCTCATGCGTCCGATATTGCATCCTATCTCGAAGCTATAGCCTCCCGTTCAGACGGAATCCAGCACATTCCCGACGACGGATTACTGCCATTGTCTGCATTCCGGGATATCAAGAAGCATGGCCAATTTGTCACGCCCACAATGGCCGTCTTCAAATTTGCAAGTGAAAACCCAATTGTTTGGGAGAGGCTACGTGGGGTCTCGTGGGCTAATAGTTCTTACGCGAACGTCCAAGCCAATGTTGCTGCTATGCACCGGTATGGAGTACCCATTCTTGCCGGTACTGACGCTATTGGCTCATTCCCGGTGAACGGGACTTTCAGTCTTGCCTTTCCTCATGGGCTGTCTCTACACCAGGAGCTACACAACCTTGTCGACGCAGGACTCTCGCCCGCAGAAGCTATAAATGCGGCGACTAGTGTTGCAGCCAAATATCATAAGTTAGGGGATCGGGGCATTGTGAAATGCGGGATGCGAGCGGATTTGATATTGTTAAGGAGGAATCCTTTGGTAGATATCTCATCAACTTTGGATATTGAAAAGGTCTGGGTCTCGGGAAGAGAGTACTTGGATGTAGCGAAATGATATTGATGGGACGTGTGACAAGATTTCCTATAGTAATAGTAGAACTGTCTTCCACAGAGCGCGCCCCAATCAAGCTACTTGTGCATAACAATGTTTTAAGACGAGCTATTGATTTATTCCAGCTCTAGTTTCTTCTAACCTTTCCTCGACAAACACGGTAAATTACACCCAATATGTGTAAGCTTTTCCATGCAGTGTATACACATGCTCTGCTAGCGACTCGAAGTCAATTTCAGCATATACTCCCTTGTAGCTAAGGTAGGGCTAAACACACCCATATAGCAACTTGCCTCCTCACAACGCAGCATCACGCGCAGTGAAAGAGCAATTTCCTACCCTCCAAACCCTCTCCGATCATAGTCGCGACTATGAATAAATTTTGATCAAAATTTGAAACGATCGTCATCATACCATCTCTCACTAGGTCGCGAGAGTGGCGAGTGCCCCTCATTATTCGCCAACCTCGCGGTCATCATCCCAGTGAACAAACCTACGGATGGGACCCCAGTGCCAGCTTGCATTCCTGATAGCTTTACCCCAGAAAAAGAACAAAAGACTTGGGATAAGAAGGGCAGCAGAGATGCCAGCCATGGCACCGTAAGCATTCAGGTAACCTGACTTTTGCACCCAAGGATTCGTGTAGAAGGAAAGTAGGAAGCCGACTGCGGACTTGAACCCCATTTGTGTGACTGTAATCTCGCCAGCTACAGGTCGGTAGCAATCGATAGTGTATACGAGTGATATGTTGGTGGCTTGTACGATAGAGAAATTGACTGTGCGAATTAGAGAATGTCGAGGAAGAATTTCAGAGAAGACGTACTCAAGGCAAGGCCGACAGTAGGGCAAATCCAGTGCAGTCTATAGCTGATCCCTACACCATAGAGAACAAGAGCGAGCGGAGCCGTAATGACACTAACGAGTATGACTGGAAGCCGCATTTCAGGTTCACGGACGCCACCATTGCGCTGTGTCTGGATATCGGCAACCCAGTCGCCAAAGTGACCACCGACAAAGATGCCGATGAAAGCTCCGATAAGGGCGGCAAGGAAGCAAAGGCCCGATTGCCACGGCTGGAAATCGTATGTCTCCTCGAAAGCGACGGCGAAGTTAGACGTGATAGCAACAAGGAAACCGATCGTGCCTGACATGACCAGAGTAGCCCAAAATACCGGCGGCAAGATCAGTAGTATTACAGGGCGTATGAAAAGCTTGAAGACGGACTCCTGGGTGTATGTCCCGGAGCAGATGCGGAGGCTTGAGATGTAGGAACGCTTCTCCGGAATAACAATGTCAGCGGATGCTTTTTCAGCGTGTGTTGTCGTTTCTGTTTTCTTAGATTCCAGATCTAGCTTCATGTTCTCCGCCAGGGCAACGGTACCGGTAGACGATTCATCTCTAAGATATATGGTCTCTGGGAAAGTGAAGATAACGAGGATAGTACAGGCACCTATAAGAGCAGTGGCAACCCAATAGATGACTCGCCAATCGTTTTTGATGGATATCAGCCCCGAGATGATGATACCGCCGCTGGCACCAGCCGACAAGGCACATGTGTAGATTCTGGAGCATTCTCAGTTGCTAGCATCATAAGAGGGTAGTGTACTCACGCCATTACGGTACCTCGCTCATGCAAGAAGAAGATATCGGAAATCGTCAAAGGAGCCAGGACCTCTGCTGCGCCCGCGGCGACGCCCATGATAATGCGAGAAGCCAGTTCACTGCCATAGCTTCGTGAACCGCCAGCCCAAGCAGCACAAATAGTGTAGAGAACAAACGACGAAACATACACAGGGCGACGGCCATACTTGACGATCAAGGGCATCCAGAGTAGCGCACCCATCCCCTGCATCAAAGCGGTCGTAGTGAAGAAGTACGATGCTTTCGAGATGTCGGCCACGAAATTGGCGTTCTCGGGCGGAGCGCCGAAAAAGTCGGCCGTGATCTGTGTCATGACCACAGTCGGGCCAGCGGCAAGAAAATTGCAGAAGAAAATGGCTGCAGACACTAGAATGGCGATATACCAACGGTACCGCCCCGACCAGTTGAGTGGGTCTAGTGACCGTTAGCTTGACCTTCCATCACAGATGATGCGCATGCTTACCATTGGGATCGTTAGTTGGCGTAGGGATCAAAATAATTTGGTTCGAATCAACATGCCGAAGTTGGAGACTTCCAAGGTTGTGTTTCTTTGTGCGCCCAACGATACGGACGGGAGCCATTGTCATCGAAGGCGGCGGCAAGGAATTCGTGCTAAGTAATTGGGAGAGAGTTGTTGGAAAACAAATTCCGAGAATTCTGAGGTTTCCAGAGTTGACTGCGTAGGTCTATTAAGGTCTTGCTCGATGTGATTGAGCCCAATAACTGTAAACGGGGCTTTCTCGGTGGTTGAGTCCAAGAGGGAGGTTGCGACGTGAGGTGGTCCCGATACGAGTTGTCTCAGGCTGATTCAACACGGGAGGTCTAGACACAAGCATAAAAATGTGCAAGACTTGATTCGTTATCGTTCTGGAAAGGGTGTGCACCCCGCATTGCCTTTCTCGTGAAATTTCTAACCTTTCTGTGCGTAGTTCGAATCATAGCTTCATCTGCACGAAACAAGAACTCAGATGAGTTAGAAAGATAACATTCATGATAGTATCCCCACAACCCTTCTACCTCTTTGCAGCATGCAGCTTCTCTTCTTCCTTTTAGTTATCTAGGTATTTTCATCGTAAATTCTTTGTGAAATAATTGCACAGTAACCTTTTTCACCGCTTTGATATGCTGCTATATACTTGAAGAATGAAGTATATATAACTGCACGTACTTCTAACTTTACAATACTGTGAACAACTAGTGTTGTTAATATACTGAATGAAGCCACCTTCCAACGCTAACGTTGGGGTGCATTAGAGCTTGCCAGTAGCACCGATACAATATTCCCGATCCCTGAAATTGTGGGGTCTGGGGTACGCGGCTCTCGGCATGTGGAGAGTCCCCGGGAGAGATATCCTCACGAGACCCTTACGCAAACACACCAACAGCTTCAAGTCTCCTTTAACGGGTACTAGTTGGTATTTACATGACTATAGCCTATTGCGGAGCCCCTTCACGCCCGATTGATCTCCGCTATCAAGATACCCGCAAACACGGCCTTCAGGATTCCACTTCTCTCTGATTTGCATCAGCTTCTTTCCTTGCTCTTCTCCCCAGTACTTTGTATTCCTGACTTGAAAATCGGAATCTCCAAGGTATTGGCCAACACTGTATGGTTCTATTTTGCTCATGACATTGCGCGTCCATCGCTGGCATCTACTATCGTCCTCCGCAGTTTCCCATATTGTGTAGATGGCGAGGTAATGGTCGGACTGCATCGACAGAGCCATTTCCGGCAGCGGCCTCCGCGATGAAGGCGCCATTGCAAACCACAGGGCGAAGGATTTCCGGCTGGGAAGTGTTGTGAATGCTTCTTCTAGAACGCTTGCAACATCCGAATTATTATCGATGTATGCATTATCAGAGCAATAACGATGGCGTTCCGGATTCGCTTGAGCCTGTTGCACGTATTCCTGTTGCAATGAAGTTGAACGAGCAAAATTCTTTTCAAGGTACCCGCTGGGGACTGAGTCTTCGGCAATCTGAAGCGCGGTTATTGCATCGTCGTCCGACTTCTTGAAGGTTGTAAGATTGACGAGGACAACGCTGTCTTCATAGTCCGGGAGAGACAGCCCAACGCAAACGAGCTCGGTGTCCCTGTCATAGGCTTCGGCAATTGATCTCACCCAGTCCAGAGCAATTTTGAAGTGCTTTTTTGAGAAAACGTAAGTGGATGATCGGATGTGTGTTGGTAGTGGTTTCGTTTGCAGATAGAACCTTGTGATGATAGCGGGAAAGCCTAAGTGAGTAAGATTAGGGGATGATGAAGCTACGTTGTGGATCAAAACTCACCAGGACCGGCTCCACGAGCAGCCCAGAAAAGATCTTCGTTTTGCTGCTCGTCACAACGTAGTTGCTGGCCGTCTGCAGTCACTACGTCTATCGCCTTCACGTATTGACACGCCCAGCCCCAACCCTACCACAAACATTAGTACCAATCTATTGAAACCTAAAACCTCCAAAGATTAACTCACTCTGCAAACCCAGCCCATACCACCCTGGAGCAAAAATCCACCAAGCCCAACATCAGGACAATGACCACCTGGAAACAACAACCCCTTCTCCCTGAGCATGGAATTTAACATTCTCCCAGTTGTACTCGGCGAAACAGCAACGATGCCTGTTTTTTCATCTAGCTGAATCTGCTTATAATTACCCAAATCAATCAGGATTGAATTATCCCGCACGCTCCACGCCGCCCACGAGTGGCCCCCAGAGCGGACCGAAACACGCAAATTCTTCTCTTGTGCAAGTTGCACCGCTTGCAGGATATGTGCTTCCTTCTCGGCTTCAACAATCGCGACAGGATAGCGATCGGGGCGACGATGATTGAAGACGCGGCCTACGCGTGCGCGTTCATATTCTTCCTCCGAGGCGTCTCTTTTCCAGGTGATGGGTAGTAAGTCTCTGGAGCCCATTGTCGTTTTTGTTTTTTTTGGACTGAATTCTATGTCGGGTACTAAATGCAATCGCGAAAGCTGGTATACTTCGTCTAATTTGTTGGAGGGTTGTTAGAATACAATCTTAAAACTATGCTGCCTAACGACATAATAGTGTAGACAGAACTAGCCCGGGATGGGGCTATCCGGTACGTTGTGGGGGAAGCCTGGAGGTCGCGGATCTAACGCGTGGGCCCGAACAAACTTTTTAAAAGCCAGGATATGTGCACAAACCAGTTTCCACGAGATGATCAGCAATGCGCTGACGAATGTTGCCCATCCGGCCCTAGAGTCGTTGCGTTTAGACTTGAAAGGTGCGACACTAATAGCTCATTACGTCCAGATTGACAGAATGTATGTATCTGACATCTGATACTAAAAGCGGATAACTGCTTGGAAAATCTCTTTCCACAGTCAATTCCCCGCACCCCCTATCTCAGCGTCTCAACATTAAGACACTTCCGCAATCGGTTAATACATCAGCGCTTTCGAAATGTCTAAACAAACTCTCCAAAACAAAATCGCCATCATCAGCGGCTCCAGCTCAGGTATCGGTGCCGAGATAGGCCGAGAGCTCGCATCGCGAGGCGCAAATGTTATTCTCAACTACCCGTTCCCCAATCTTCAAGAAGAAGCAGACACACTGGCAGCAAATCTACCCACCAAAAGCATCGCAGTAGAAGCCGACATTTCAACCATCGACGGGCCGAAAAAGCTGGTCGATGCTGCTGTCGCAGAGTTTGGCAGGATAGATATCCTGGTAAATAATGCGGCACTCGCGGTGAACAAGCCTTTCGAGGAGCAAACGCTAGATGATTGGGATATGCTAGTCAATCTTAATGGAAGGGGCACATTCTTGCTCACGCAAACCACACTACCCCATTTGCCCAAGGACGGGGGTCGCATTGTGAATATCGTATCCATCTCTGCGCGAGAGGCTCCTGCTATGCAGACGATATACGCTGGGAGCAAGGGCATGGTGGATAGCTTTACAAAGGTGTGGGCAAAGGAGCTGCCGCCAAAGTATGGCATCACTGTCAATGCGGTCAGCCCCGGGCCCACGATGACGGAAGGGTTTGCGCAAGCTGGGGAAGAATTCATGGAAAAAATCCGCCCAGTTATCGAGAAGACGCCGGTGGGGAGCAGACTAGGGAAGACTGAGGAAATTGCATATGCTGTTGGGTTTCTATGTGAACCACGAGCTAGCTGGATCAATGGGGTGCATTTGATGGCGAATGGTGGATTGTTCATGTATTGAATAGATTCAAGTTGGAGTAGGTATTTAAATGAGATAAATGACACGGTAAATCATGCATATGCCCCAATGGTGAATTGCGAATTGCACATGTTTGTCAGCTCCCAAGTTTCCGCGCCCAAGTTTCCGTACTTGCCATTATCATCTTCGCTACCAGCAGCTCCAGCAATAAACGCGGCCGCCATGAAATGGTCATCTGTTGCGTGTGCGTCGCGGTATCGAGGATGCTTCATGAGCCTTGTGACGGCGCGCCGAAGCTCGGGTCCGCTGTTTCCAGAGATAGCATCGTCGACTGCCTGGCGAAACTCCATAGCCCAGTCTCCAGGTGGGGACTCTTGGGCAAAGTTATCAGAATACTTAATCATGGGCTGCCAGACGTTGCGATATAGGTTGTGAACTGCACCGCCCGTGCCAATCAGGAGATAGCCCTGCTCTCTCAGCTGTCGCAGCGCAGCACCAATGCGCATGTGAAAATGAGGCTCAAATCGCGCATTCAGAGATATGATGGTTGTTGGTGGGCACTTTTTCGGGAACATTCGAATCAAGATGAGGTAGGTGTCATGAATCCAATTGAAATTTTCATTGCCGATCACATCAAAGCCGTCTTTTGCTAGAATGTCAATGCACTTCTTGCCGCTTTCTAAGTCCGGGACCAGCTTGTAATTAAGGTATTTCGATGGATGGACAAGAGCCACAGGTGATTTCCCCGGGTTGGGGTTCATCGAGACTTCGACTTTGTTTTGTCCGACGCAGGCCCAGTGGGCGCCCTTTGTAAACGTGAGCGTTAGATCTGTAGCAGTCTTGAGGATGTACTTTCTAACCATCATGACGATCCCTTTGATCCCATGGGCAAGGGCTTCGTCGCCGCATTGCTTCCAATAATCCGCTGACTCAGAATCTTCGCCCAACATCATGGTCGAGCCATGGGAGAAGAAGTGTACTGGCGAGATGACTAGAATTGAGGCACTAGTCAGACAATTGTCCTCTCAAGTACGTGGATGACTTACCCATTTTGCTGGCAGGAAAGGTAGCCTTTACTCGTGGCTGTTTCGTATTATGTTCTTGCTCTGAACGGTGAAGCTCTCCTAAACTCTGACTAAAAATCGTATCGACGAGCTGCAGCCGCAGACTGCGTCGGATAAACCCCTTGGACATATGCGGGTAAACATCGGGTCGGGTCCCCCCACATTGTCCCCCGCATTGCCTGCCACATACCTAGGGAACAACTTCTCTCCACATTTGTGTCGGAAGCGTTCACGCCCACCTTCTCCATTCTCATGTCTTCCTTTCCGGCCCAGACTAATCATTCTAATGGCGGCTCGTTCCAGTGCGGAACGTGTTCCCAGTGGTACTCCCGGCTTGACCACCTAGCGCGTCACGCCCGGTCGCGTATGTGAATCTTACATGGTGGTACGTTGCGCGATCACTGCGCTAACCTAGCATTTTAGACACACAGGAGAAGCCATACCGTTGCGAGACATGTGACAAGCATTTTAGCAGAGTGTAAGCGCCCACCTGCCACCGTTGTTACCCCCTACTTATCTGAGAGATAGCGACCTGCTGAGAAGACATGCTCTGCTGCACACTACCGCCGCAAATGACGCACCTAACAAGCGCCGTCGGACTGGTAACAACTCATCTACATCTCTCCGTGTCGCCAAGGCTTGCGAGGCGTGCGTCGAGCATCATCTCAAATGTGAAGATGCGAAGCCTTGCAGACGCTGTCTAAGGAAAAACATTGCTTGTGTCCTGGCTCCTAGGCTGTCTGCGGTTGAAAGTAGAGAACATGGCCCTTCATCCGTAGAACCGCAACTGCAGACGGAGCCTGAAACAGGTCCGCAGTGTCAGCGTGATCCGCCAGCGATTTCCAATGGAGACTATCCTCCTCCGGATCTGCCATCATACAATGAAAGTAATTCTTTCGATTCGGTATTATCAGAAATGTCTCCAAACCAAACACAGCCAATCCCTCCTCTCTATCGAGGTGAACAAGGCCAGACCAATGCGGATGGGCCACAGTTGCAACATGGAACAGATGCTCTATCTGCAGTCATGGATTTCCTACCACTCGGAACATTATCTACCGATTTTCCAAGCGGCACACTTACACCTAGTGGGCTGGTAGGATTTGGTGGCCAAGCTAATCTTGATTTCAGCGCGATTGACCTCAGCTTTCTCAATACGTACAATACGCAGGTGCCCTTTGAGTTTGAGAATCCAGTCATTCAAATACCACCACAAGACTCTAATGCCACTGATCAAAGTCCCTCAAGACAGGACGAAGTTGTTGGACCCAATCCCTTGAGTAAAAATCTCCAGCAGTCCATCTGGCGCTTTGTTCCAGCACCAGGGGTACATGCGTATTCAGAGCAAGCCGACCTCTCATTACCTGCGCAAGATCAGATCGTCAGAAGCCCAGAGAGCTTCGCGGACGTAAGCATGCGGGCAACAACTGAGAAACTAGACTCTGTAGCCCGGGATAAAATTCTTGCCATAGTGCTTAGTCAGGTCAAATCACATATTCTTCCTGCCTTATCGGCTTTTCCGTCAGAGAAGCTGCTGGACAAATTGATACAGTTTTTTCTGGCTGGCCCCATTCCCACAGCTAGCTCATGGATCCATACAGCCAGTTTCCGACCCAAGAAAGCTCGACCAGAGCTTCTACTCGCCATGGCAGCTGCTGGTGCAGTCCTCACACCCGACCGGTCCCTTCGGAAACTCGGATATGCCATCCAGGAAGTAGTTCGCAACCACATACCAACGACTTTCGAGTCGGACAATACGCTGGTCCGCGACCTAGAAATGTCACAAGCTTTCATGCTGCAGCTCGAAGTCGGGCTCTGGAGTGGCAGTAGCCGGAAAATCGAAATCTCTGAAAGTTTCCAGCAACCACTATTGTCGATGCTGAGGCGTGGAAGCCGCTTCAAAAGGTCCAGTTATCCGATCCTAGAGTTTGCACCTGAAGATGAGGGTTTTGTGCTCGAAAGAAAGTGGCGCGTCTGGGTTCAACAAGAGTCATTCAAGAGGCTAGCTTATCATCTTTTGAGCCATAATGCCCAGGTTTCGATTTCGCTACTTATCAACCCTTCAATATCCTACTCAGAGCTTGGCCTCCCTTTGCCAGAATCACAAGAGCTATGGTCGGCGAGTTCAGCAGCGGAATGGAAGATCATGTACCGGGCGAAACTTGGAAACTGCACGACAAGAATCCCTTCTCTGACGGAATGCGTTGCCAATCCAGATCTCCTGCAAAACAGCAAGACGATTATTGATCTCCGACTCTCATGCTCCTCATTTTTGTACGCCATATGGGGCATGGTGTGGGAGTATCGAAAGCTCACTCTACTTTATGCACGACCAACCAAGACCAATTTGTGGGATAGTCGATTAGCGTTGATGACGCGGTACCAGGAACTTGTCAAGATTTTTGAGTACTATAGGATGAGCTACAGGAATGAGAGTAGGCTGCTGCTTGAGCTGCTCCTCATGCATCTACATATGTCACTGGAAGACATCCAGCTTTTCTGCGGGCTAGAAGATGGTCAGGAAGAGATGTTCCGGGTTCATACCTCGGTGAAAGAATGGGTGAGCAGCAAGTCATCTCGGTTAGCAGTCTGGCACGCTGGCCAACTTGTTCGTGCTGCAAGAGACCTTCCCCCTGTGCACCTCCGCGATTTCCACGCTATATCGCTCTTTCATGCGAGTTTGACGTTTAGGGCGTACGGACTGGCGTCGCGCATGTTTCTTAAAGACCAGGGTTCGCTTGTGGAAGTCGGGAGCTTGAGCATGGGTACGAGTCCCCCACTAACTCCACACGAGGTAGTCTGTCTCGATGACGACGAAACGGCAGCGACATACCGCTACATTTCTTTAGATTGGGGGGTGCCTGCTCTGCATGGGAATAATCCTGACATGCCGCCGACGCAACTCAGTGATTCCAGGGCTGTCATGACTGATATTATTGAAACGATGAGACAGAGGGATAGCGAGCCTCTGACGCCAAATTCGCCTCTTGTGGAGAATTTACTGAACGTAATGGAACGATTGAGGGATACGAGGATTACGAGGAACGGAGTAGCGAGGTAGGACATGATGCAAAAGGAATTTTTGTTGAAATTCTTCTGAAAATAATCACTGTTATGCAATTAGGTGAATAATTTGAAGTCACGGCATTGATATGTTTCAGACCACCACCACTCGCAGAGGGTACATCAATACCTTACCCATCTTGTCGCAATCCGAATTCCATAAAACCCCAATGCGCCAATAGTCAAGACAGTTGGAATACCAAATATGCCCAACCCAATGAAGATACCTTGTTCGAAGAATCCGATCTGCCCTCCATCACTACGCACACTCTTCGGACTCAGCGGAACTGATATTTCTTTTAAAGTCTTTGTAATACCGCGTGTATCTGTATCTTGTAGGCACTTGTGTACAAAGTCAGAGTTCGGGTGTCGAGTGGCGTACTCGGCGTGTGGTGCTGATAAGAGCTTGACTGGATATCGCAGTGATCGATCGATGAATGAGAAACGCGGAGCAGCAGGGCCGACTGTTGATATTAGTTCAGTATTATATCAGTTCCAATTTCTTTCTTGGGGTTTTGTAGATCTTACCAAGGAATTCTAGCGGAACTTGGTTTACAAACGAAGCTTGAGTCTGCACAAACTGGCTCAAGTATTTCGCAGACGTAGGCGCTGCCCAGATATACGACGCCAACAAATTTCCTGATCTATGAATTGTCAGAAGTCGGTTTATAGTAACTTGATATGCTCAGTAACACATACTGGTTGGCAAGGTTGATAGCATCATCCAGTGACCTCACACCCAGCACCACAAGGCTAGTGCCATTGATTTTATTGCGCAAGACTTCCGTATTCCTGTCCTTAACTTCGTACACGGATCCTCTGATGGTGGAAGACGTGACCTGGATTTCGCCACTCTTCTGCCCAGATTCGAGAAGGCGTTTCACATGTTCAGCGCGCTCTTGCTCTACGGGCTTCAATACGGAACCATTTGCCGTGAATTTGACCATTTCCTCTACAACTGCAATCAGAAATTCCTTCTTGACGTACTCGTGGACTAACACTACGTCAGGCGCATATGGCGAGTTGCCTCCGAACCCAAAGCGTGCTGTGACGAGCGCGGCCGCTGTGTTTGCGAAGTCTACTCCGCGGTCAACTATGGCGACTACCCGTGATTCAGGTAGCGAAATAAGCGGTGAGTATATGGTAGGGAGTAGTGGTTGCTGGTCGGCTGCAGTTGTGTTATTTTGTATAACGCGGATATGGTTTGGACCTAGGTCGTCGTCTGAAGCACGGCTAGTCACGAATTCAACGGTGCTTGGATCGAGAGCTATCTTGAGGAGTTTTTGGAGGAGAAGAGGAAGCTCTTGCAATGGGGTTCGAAACTATGCGACGCAGAACATTTTAGCAAAATGTTGTAGCTCTAGAACGAACAGAGACATACCTCGATCACCACACAATTCCCCGCAGCAATAGCAGCACTCGTCGCGACTACAACCGAATAAAAGAGAGTATAGTTCGTCGGAACAATATACACAATCCCAATACCATCTTGCCGTCCTGCGGCATCTTCACCGCGCGCAAGGGCGTACTCGGAGCGCAGGGCCTCGGTTTCGTCCAGCGTCTCGTAATAAGCCTTGATGGCCTGCAGTGTCAGGATAAATTCCACCGCAGCTTCGGAATTGCTGTTTCCGCTATCCTTCCTGATAGCTTTCTCTGCCGCTTCTGCATTCTCAACGAATACCTTCTGCAATTTTTCGAGCTGTGACTGGCGATAGATAACGTTCCGGAGGCGGCCGTCAATTGCGGCTTCACGGACGGCTTGAAGTGTGCGCGACATGATGTCGATAGCGAAGTGTTTTCAGGATGTCGGCTGCGCGATTGAGGCATGTATTCTATTGCACGCTTGTACCTTTTACCGTCTGCCATAATGATGAGACTGACGCTGCACGTTATCATGACTAGGCGTCCACTTCCGAAGGGTGGATCGACACTCGAGAATCCTGTCAGTCCGGTGGACGTTCTTCGGGATGAGTTTTCCCCCACATTCCCGAGGACGCGCACGCGTGACGGGAATAGCTGTAAGTACCCCAGACTTTCGATTCCCGTCTTGCGCGGTTCCTCCGAGAGTCTTGTTTGTTCCGGCTTCAGAATATCAATCATGTCATCCACCACGACTACCACCACGACCGCTATCTCACGCTCTGGACGTGTTAGCGTAGAAGCAGCGCAACTGCGTAACTGGAGTCACTTGACAGATTACGAGTTGCATCATTCAAATACACCTCCTAGGCCTACATCTACGTCAGCAAATACAAACGGTCAAGTTGTTCCCAGGCCATCGACACAACCAGGAGAAGAATCAGAGCTTTCAGTGCTCGGTCGAGCTTTGCAAAACACCCCAGACTGGCCACATAATCATCGACGAATACCAACTTATAGGGCGATTAATAGGGAACTGGATCAGAGCCAGAGGAGAGTGTATACGAGTACCGGGGAGAGAGCTTTCTTGACAGTTATGTTTACGGGCGTGCAGGCAAACGCGGTAGGCAGTGACTTTGCTTGGACAGTATTTTGGGAAAAGCACGCTAATGGTTTGCGATCACAGAATCTTAATCAGGCGTGGAATGCTACTCTTGGAAAGTTGGTTGGCGATAGTTGGTTTAGATACAAGGTTGGAGGGGAGTGGTAGATTATAATATTTCTATTAGAACTGCCTACTGTATTACCTTGTAGCAAGAATATCAATTCATAACGAGAATCCGGCATCAATAACAGCATTTTGGCCAGTGACTGAATTGGACAAGGCGAGGTGTTTGACTAGTTGCGCAACATCCTATTCATCCGTTAGTAGTCAGAACCGTAAGGTAGAACGAACATAGATATACCTCAGGTGTAGCGAACCGTTTCAACGCGTTTCTTTCTTCCACCGACCTAAGTTTCTCCTCCGAAAACTGACGACCCCAATCCTGCCATTGTCAGTGCTAGTCTCTACTTGAATATGGAACATACTGTGAGAAGAACTCCCGGTGACACTGAATTCACTCTAATTTTGGGTGCTGCAATAATCGCGAGGCTCCGTGAGAGATGTATGAGTGCGGCCTTCGTTACAGAATATGGCTAGGATTCCAAATTAGTGTCATTCTAAAATATTGGCTCGTCTGGAGTGTTTGTGCCTAACTTACCAATGAACTCCCGCTTGGAGCAACTCCTGCTACGCTTGCAGTAACAATGAATGCACCCTCGCTCTTCTCAAGATGCTCCCTACAGGCTTGAAAAAGAAAGAAATGACTTTTGACGTTCATATTGAAGCAGCGATCCCAGTCCGCCTCATCGTCTGCTTGCCGGAGATCTGAAAATTCTGTTATCCGTGTCCAGCCTGCATTTGAAATGACTACATCTAGACGCCCCATTTGTTGAATGGTCTCAGCCACAAGCCGGCGTATCTCATCCCGCTGGCCTATATCTGCCTTGATCGCGGCAAAATGCGGCGCTGTGGACGCATTCAACCCCTTAAGGGCTTGTGTGAGCTCTTGGACGAGGCCATCGGCTCTGGACGAATCTGAATGGAAGTTGATGACAACGGACATGTGTGCTTCTGATGCGAGGGTTCTTGCAATCGCGGCCCCGAGGCCATTAGACCCTGCTGTGATGAGTGCGACCTTTGTTGCCCCCGCTGCCATTGTAGGTGTTGTTATAGGTACGATATTGAACCGAAGACTGAATTTTGAGGGTTTTGCTATTATTTCTGTGTCATGATAGTGGGTGATAGCTGCGGACATTCCTCTATTGGTAGTACGGGGCGATTCTCTGGTCACGCCCACTCTGGGGCGGGGCATCGGGCCCACATCAGACTGACCCGGGCGTGAAGGCTCACCCCGCATAACGCATGTGCAAGAAACAAGTAATATCCACCCACAAAGTTGCTTAAGTATACCGCAGCATATCCTGACTTTTCACGTAACCTAAGATTGTATCTATCAAATCGTACGTCCGCCAACAAAGTTACCATGTCCAAACATGAAGAACAACTCCTCGACAACGGCCTCCGACCCGTCTCTCGCTATATCACCAACCACTCCTCAAATGGCAAGACCGGGTTCTCAGAAGCCGTACCATCTCCCCTGAATTGGCAACAAATGGAAAATGGCGCTCGTTTTAGTCTGGCATATGCAACGGAAGAACACCCGGTCAATCTCACCGATAATAAAGACCTGGAAATATATCAAAAGAATCTCCTCGATCCTCCTGGCATCATTATTCCTGGGGGAACTGTCTTACGCGTGGTGGACATGAATCCAGGATCGATATCGCCAATGCATCGCACAATAAGTTGTGACTACGGTGTTGTTCTTGAGGGTGAGGTAGAGCTAATTCTGGATTCGGGGGAAAAGAGACTCCTGAAACAAGGAGATATTGCGATTCAAAGGGGTACGAATCACGCTTGGAAAAACCCTAATGATACGGAATGGGCGCGCATGTTGTATGTACTTCAGGAGGCCCAGCCGCTGCTGTTCAATGGGAAACCTCTAGACGAGGATTATGGTGGTGGGATGGACGATGTGAAGCCATCTAAGAAATAGGATACAGGACATTGCACACAGTTGTGGGACGGATTTAGGGTGCAAAATTGGTTGAGAACATTGCTGACATATCAAGAACTAGAAAATTGTTTATTTGAGTTCAGGGGCATAACGTGAGATACCTATTGCACTCAGTGTAATCAAAATATGAATTCAAGCAAGACTATAATCTAGACGTCTCTACCACACGAAGAAGTTGTCAAGGTTTGAGTGAACGATGATTAAGTTCGCCTTTTCAACTTAATGTACTACCTTCAACTTGTAGGCTATGAAAATAAACTATTACTTGAACACTCTTCTCAGCAAGCGGTAAAATAATCTGACGTATTACAGATGTGTAGTAAGGCGTTATGTAGTATTTCACAATAAGCTACTAACTATATGTAGTAGTAGAGTTCGAGCATAAAAACTCAAATTCTCTTGTAGCTGCCACTAAACAATGTTGTTTACGGACGTCGATATGTTCTGTACATAGAAACCATGTCGCTCCCCCAGGACGTCTGTGAATTGCCGATCCCTAGTGGTGGTCCCGAAGGTTCGCCCCACCTATCCGGCCGCGATCCCCGCAACTTCTCCACTCGTTTGTTCCCGGAAAATGACCTCTAGTGCAACTAGGACGCGAATCAATTATCACAGGTCAAGAACCGCGCAAAAGAACCGTGCTTAGCGCGCTCTGGACTAGATCTCACACTCTCTCTCAGTTAAGTACTGCCGTCTACCATTTCAAACGCACTTATCGGTGAGCCCAATTTCGTCGTCTGAAGCAAAATGACGACCTCATACGGAACAAACGAAGCAAATCGACAAGATACCATCGTCGCAAATGGCGCAACAAAGATCGCAGCATTGAAGGTGTTGATAGTAGGTGCTGGAATCGGCGGGTTGACAGCCGTAATCGCTCTTCGAAAGGAAGGGCACGACGTACAGGTAAGGTTCAGCTTCTCGGATTTTCGAATCCGTACACTAAAGAGAGAGATAGGTATTCGAGCAGTCAGCTTTCGCGCGTGAGGCTGGTGCTGCCATACATCTGGCACCAAACGCAAATGGCGTGCTCCGGCGTCTGGGAATATTCGCGGAGTCCTTTGGAGCGAATTCCATGGACAGAGTACGTCGACTGGAGACCATCACGGGAAATAGTCGAGGCTCACAATCACTTTCAGTTGACCGAATTTACCTCATCGGGCGAAAAGCAACGCTCAATCGACCTTCGAGAACCCAACAAACAGTGGCAGCACGTAGGTTAATTCTCTGTATTACACAGTCTGCGCGAGATTGATTGCTTACATTGCATTATAGCCATGGCATCTCGCGCATCGCATTGATCTGCATAATAACCTCAAACTTGCAGCGACAGATCCCCACGGGAAAGGGTCAGTCCAAATCCACACATCTAGCAAGGTTACGAATGTGGACCCTATGTCAGCCTCTGTTACCCTTGAGAATGGAGCCCGGTTCCAAGGTGACCTTGTCATCGGAGCAGACGGAGTGCACTCGGTTGCTAGGAAATCTATCCCAGAAAGCAATTTCAAGCCATTCGGCAGCGGGAAGAGCGCTTTCCGCTTCCTCGTTCCTCGTAAGCTTGCCCAAGAAGACCCCACGACACAGCAGTTCCTCCAAAATGATGGAGAGCTGCTTATATGGTACGCAAACGACCGTCGTATCGTCATGTATCCAACTTCCAATAACACGGTTCTAAATTTCGTCTGCGTTCACCCAGAGGCGGAGACGGAGGAACAGTCAGGAGAGAACTGGAACCAAACCGGTGATCTCGATTTGCTGCTCAAAGTCTATTCAACTTTCGATTCAGCAGTTTTGAAGCTACTGGGCAAAGCTGAGCCTGGAAGCATCAAAGTTTGGAAGCTTCTAGATATGGATGTCATTCCGAGTTGGACAAACGAACGTTTGGCGCTCCTAGGAGACTCCGCTCATCCATTTTTGCCTCATCAAGGCCAAGGCGCTGGAGTCGCCATCGAAGACGCCGCAGCACTGGCAGTGGTTCTTCCCATGGGTACAAAGCCGGAGGAAGTTGTAGAAAGACTAAAACTATACCAAGATATTCGAGTGGATAGGGCCAACAAAATCCAGGCACATTCCCGTCTTGCAGGCGGAGACTCGGACAGCCACTTCAAAATCGACAGTAAGCTTGCAGACCCCTGAGCATACTTCATATCTCGATTAACGCGCCTAGTGTACGGCTTCACAAACTACCACTTCGGCCATGACGAATACGATAACGCAACACAGCGATTTCGTGAATGGCAGTGGAAGAGGAAGCCAAATCTATATTGGCGGATGCCTATCGCCTTTGGCCCTATGCCTGGCCCCCGTCAGACACACCTCGGTGTTCCTCGAAATGGTAACGAGTCAACATTCACAACTGCTTCCATAAAGTTCAAGACTTCGAGGACACTTCTCCAAAACCTCTTCCCACCTGGCCGGAGCGGCTGGCGCTTCAAGAACCCTGGTACAATTGCATATGCGTCATTCTCGCAGACAACTTTGGGTAAGATGGAATGGCTCGGCGGTTCCGGATACAACCACATTGGACTCTACATTCATGGAGTAGAATACGAAAAGAAGGATGGCAGTACTGTCAGCGGTTCCTATCTTCCACTTCTTTTTGAAAACTTGACAGACCCCATTGTCTCAGGGCGAGAGGAGCTCGGCATGCCCAAACTCTATACGTCAATCGACGTCTATAACCGCTCCAAGTCATACCGCATCCGCACGGGATGGGAGGGTGCTTTCTGGGGCGAGTTCCATCTCGAAGACCTTGCTGAGGTAGATCCTTCTTCTGAAAAAGGTGCCATTAGCGGTGAGGCAGATGCTGGCATTCTAGCCTACAGATACATTCCGAAGAGTGGCTTCCAGAACAAGGGACTTTCTGCCGAGGAGCATGTCATTTGGGATAGTTTTGATGCAGCGACAACTACGCCGAGACCGCAAAAGATTTACAAGGCTGGTAAAGCTAGCTTCAAGATTGATGCTTTGAATTGGGAAGAACTGCCAACACTACATCATATTATTTCAAGACTAGCTGAGCTGCCAGTGTATGAAGTTGTCGGCGGTAAAGTAGTTGAAGGTGTAGGGGTTCCTGATGTTTCTACTGCAGGACCAATTGAGTAGGTGTTGCAGTTGTTGCACTGTTTCAATTTCTCCTGGGTACTCAAGGATGCGTAGCTTTCCATGATGGAAAAATTTGAGAAGATCATTGCGAGGTACCCTTCCATGATGACTGAAAGACCGACTGAGCGCTGAGCATCGAGTTCTTTGGAGGGTAGATGTACACTTGCTGTTCAGTCGTATGAGTCTTAGTCCTACCGTGCTTTGTTAAGTGACGCAACCCTCCCAGAATGTTCACCTATCATTCTCAGCCAGAATCAGGAGGGTTGAGAGAGTATGCGACTAGAGAGTGATAAAGCTTGAATTGACATCGACATGTGATTTGCCAAAGAGAATCGAACCATAACATTGACGAGACTAAATTTCGATAAAATTGCCATTCAAGAGGCTCCAAACAGAGCAACTACATCTTCTTTTTGAACATCAACAGAGTTCCTTGCACTGTGCCCTGGACCTTCTCCGTTCCCTTCTCCACCCCCGCTTCATGCAAGAGCCGTTCAATCTCCCTCCTCAGTATTCTCACTACATCTTTCTCCGTCCCTACAAGATCTAGATGGGCCTGATGCCATCTCGTCTGTGGACTGCCAGTCGCCAACATCTTCTCAAACATATCCAAATCCACTCCCTGCTCGCCAGTATAGAACGGCTCGCCGATCTCCCAATTCTTCCGGAAGAAAGAGCTCGGGTCGAATTCCGGGACGGGCTGTTCCATTGTCCAAGGGAGCGGGAGGGTAGCATATCGGTTCCGAGTAAGTAGATTACCCGGCTCGAAGTAGGGTACCAAATGGCGCTCCTGGTGCTGGTCAAAAGCGGCTTGAATGGCGGCAGCATTAGGCATGGATGGATGAGCACAGATGTTACTCGATGTCCAGAGTGCTACGGTACCCCCGGGCTTGAGGATATGGGCAGCGCGAGCCCAGAAAGGTGGCATGTTGAACCAATGAGCCGCGTTGGCGGCTGTGATGAGGTCGACGCTGGATTCCACGATGGGTGGCAGGAGGTTCTCTCCAAGATGCTCTGCAGTGGAGACCCCATAGCGGATTGGCTCTGAATTGGATGTGACACCACCCAAGGAGCGGGCAGTATCAAGCATTCCCTCAGACGGATCAAGACCGGTGGCGTGAGCGAAGTGCGGAGCGAGCGCGCGGGTGGCAGAGCCGGGTCCACAGCCAACATCGAGCAGAGTGTGAAGTTGGCCGCCCGTAGACGTGTGGTGATTCAGGACTGTTTGATACAGGCTTGGGTGATAGTCGCGGCGGACACTAGCGTAAAAGCTCCCTTGCTGTCGGTTGTAGGAACTGAACGTCTTCTCCGTAACCGGCTCTATGGGAGATTGCGACATATTAATGAGAAGCAAAGGCTGATTGATGTAAGCTAACAAGGAGACTTCTGCCTCCTATTTATATGCAGAGATGTCCTGTATGGTCATCGACAACGACGTGGTGCTGGCCAATAGTAGCGCAACGCGCTAATCCTAGTACAGGGGACGAGCGCGAACCTCGTACTAACCCAGCGGACTTATCGGCATCGGAGCTGAGGCTTGAGCAAAATACCCTCAGAAGCTTTTGAAGCTTCCACAACTTTGGCGAGGACGATTCGCGGATCGGCTTCAGCATGGTATTCTACGGCGCCATCAGCAAAGGTTGTGAACGTTGTCGCAAGCGGAAGATCAGAGTATGTTGCAGTTACAGCCGTTTGTATCCTCCCAGCTCAAAGCCTAACAACTGAGCACTAACTTGTCGGTGGTGACGTAATAGTGTGATCAGCGAAAGCCTTCATGCTTTAAGTGCGAGAAGTTAGGCACCCAATGCCCAGGCTACCGGAAACTCGACCAAATTGTATTTCGAGACGAGACTAAACGTATCACTCGGAAAATCCATCAAAGCGAGCAGTCATTTTCGACTTTGACACCAGACACGTTGCCGAATTATTCCAGACTTCCCGCAAGTAGCGAACTAACTTTTGGATCTACGTCCTTTGAGTGGTCTCTGCCGCCGCTTGACATTTACTATCCTCTTTCCCATTCCGTCGATGAACTTGGAGCCAACTTCTTCTTCGCAAAATACACCTCGAACGAGGCTCCTTTTTCCGGCGAATATTATGACTGGCTAATCCAGTCGTACTATTCAGATTGCCGAGTCCTGCGTACAGCCATCGAAGCTGTTGGCATGGCGGGAATAGCGAACGTGTCGCATACGCCGCACATCCTATCAAAATCAAAAATCCAGTATTGTAAAGCCCTAAACGCCATGAAGCGGGCTTTGGACGATCCAATCGATGCAATTTCAGATACAACGTTTATGGCAGTTATCTTGCTCGGTCAATTTGAGGTACATGCAACGTGCTAATTTAGAATCAAGGAGAGTTTGCTAATGCAAGGTAGACGG
Source organism: Melanomma pulvis-pyrius CBS 109.77 (assembly GCA_010093585.1). Lineage (NCBI taxonomy): Eukaryota > Fungi > Ascomycota > Dothideomycetes > Pleosporales > Melanommataceae > Melanomma > Melanomma pulvis-pyrius. Next base: position 56,148 of record MU001784.1, on the reverse strand, counting down.
TTAATTTTGAGACTTGGGATCGGTATGAATATTGGGCAGCCCATGTTCATGGGGCAATGGTCCTATTGGAGCTCCGAGGCAAAGAACAGTTTACCCGCCAGCGTGGAGGACTACTCTTCGTCCTAATACGCTCTCAAATAGTGAGCCCTATTTTCATTACCGCTTATTTGCTCCTGGGTAACGATCTAATAATTTCAAAGCTCATAGCATGCTTGCACCAGCACGTGTGTGTCCCTCCAGCTCTGGTGAGAATGACTTACAGTTTCCAAACCAGTGCCATCCGACGAGAATGGCAGCATCGGAATTTTGCCAGTCCAGGTTCCATTTGCGGGATCTCGTTTCGAATAGTCAACCTCATGGCAGCCGTCAAAAACGGCAATGTCACAGATTCTGTCGTCATCCGAGAGATAGCACTTCAACTCGACAGTGATCTAATGGCCTGGAAAGCAGTTGTATCCCAGAATTGGAGATACTATACAATAGACACTTCCGAGGCTACCAGTGGTGTTGAATATTTTGAGGGGAAGAGACATGTGTATCCGAACCTTTGGGTTGTAGAGATCTGGAATAGTTGGCGCACGTTACGGATCTTAGTCAATCAAATAATACTCCAGAACGAGGCTCGAACCGATGGAGGTAACATCACCGCACCATCTATTATACACCAGTTATCTACCGATATCTGCATCTCTGCTTCCAGTCTCAAAAACACGCCACGTAAGTCCTTGGACATATCTGCCCAAGTACCAGCACACATTTCTGATATTGAGTAGGTATCGTATCTCTTATTCGGCCACTCTACGCTGTAGCCTTGCAGGAATTTAATACATCCAGTCTACGTTGCTTCGCTGCAGAGCAGTTGCGATGGATTGGTGCAGAAATGGGGATTCGACAGGCTAGCCTCCTAGCTGATACTGTCTTCGAAAGCATACTTGAGTCAACGAGAAATTCCGCCTTTAGGCCCAGAAATCTTGCCATTCCATTGATACCTTTCTTCTAGAGTTGAGATGTGCTTTCCATATTTTAGTGATGAAGAATATTGGCGTTTAATTAGGTTGATGTAATAAGGGAAACTTTTACCTAGCTCAATCATTTTGACTTGCACCAAGCTTCATTTCATCACCAAAAGTGAAGTGGTGCTGCATCCAATGAATTTAGCACACTAATATTCAATTATTATAGGCCAACTCTTCAGCTGTTGCAATAATCGCATTCCTCATATAACATTTCTAAGTATCACAGAAATAGAACTTTCGGTAAAAAGCCCTATCCTAAGATTTCCATCAGAACCTGGAGTCTTTTTTGCAGTTCTCTATGATTCTATACAAGTCAGCGCAATACCCCCTCTATCATCTCATCACGAACTCCTTGGAGAGTGTCCCACCTTAGCTCAACTCCCACTCAGAAGAATTAGCAATCCTTTGTTACAACTTATGTGTCTTCACGGCGGTCTCAAATGTTACAACTTCACCACCTTCCTTATCGTGATAAGGTTGGGTGAAACTAGCATTAGGACAACTAGAACTACGCAGGGTCTGCGCGAAGTCTACATAATACCACAACGCACTTGCTGAATCTGTAGTTTCCCAAACTAGCAATCCCCTTAAATTGATAATCCTAGGATGTACCGTTGATGCTTGTTATTTTAAAGACAAACTGACTTTATGCCTTGGCAATAGCTATTAAAAGTGCGTAAATGGGAGTTGTTCTGCGTGCTATGGAGCAGTATGCCCCTATTTAGGGGTGTATCATCTTATTTTAGGGTTTATCGTACTGTAGTGTTATGGAGTCTGACTATGACCCTCAATTTTAGGTAGCCTATACATTTAGGCTAGACAATAACATACTTCCATATCCTCATCGCTCTCAGATGAAGCATTCGTTACTAGCTTCCGCATCCCCTTCTCGGGACATGGTCCTAGTGTTGCTACGATGACGCTTCGAGCCAAGCATTTTTTTACAACAACATTCCTCTTATTTTTCATGGTATGTTGTGGAACCTGGGACATGGCCTCGGGGGATCTTCGTGTTCGCGTCAAGACCCCGCCCAGTCCCTGGCGACGAGTCAAGTTCCAGAGCGCTAGATTCCGACAAGCGAGCCGATTGCCTAGGGGAATGTATATTTGACTTCTAGTGCATTCCACATAGCGAATAAAATGATGATCCAGGCGAGTTTTTCAGATAACCAAACCGTACTCACCCATCTTTTAAGTCACTATTCCAACGAGCAAATGGTGTTGCCATAGATAAGACACTACGAATTCCGAAACCGTAATTGAGTACTGCAATATGTGAAATTTGCGTAATTTCTGTTACTTCAGACCAGGAAACTTGGTTTTCCTTGCATTCTTTTAGTTCAAGTCGATTTCAATCTTCGTTTAGAGTTAGTTAGAAACGAATGAAGTGAGCTCCACCTGTCCATGCATCACTCTCTTTATATCTACTTCACTCTTCCGTATATCCCCCACTATGCCTGACCAAATTACGTTTTTATAAACAAAAAACTTCCTAATCTCAAGCATGCTAGCTCCCAGCGCCAAGGGGTTGCTTGTAGTCGGTGTTACAGCAACCCAATGTCTTCTTGCCCTTGTTTTTGTGTGTCTTCGAGCCTGGGCTCGTATTAGAATTCTTGGAGGATCTCGTTACGACGATTACCTGCTGTGGGCAGCAATGGTATGGATGCCCCTTAACTTGTTTCTTCTAATAGTTCTAAATTTATACTTAGGTTCTACTGATTGCGATTACTGGGGACAGTATTGTAGCTGTCTATTACGGCTTGGGTCATCACGCTGCCGAACTACAGTCGCCAAAAATTGTCCTGAAATTGTCGAAGTATATGTTCGCCTACCCTGTGCTGTGGTCTTTCTCCCTCCTTGTAAGCAAAGCAGCGGTCGTGGCATTCCTTCTTATGATTGTTGCTGCGAAGAGAACGTAAGAAGTCATGCCCTTTTTCTAATTGTATGCTACCTTCTAATTGTGGATACTTGTTAGGCATAAAATTATTCTCTGGATCAGCATCGGAATTTGCGGTGTATTATCTTTCTTGGAGTTCCTCGGCCTCTTTGTACAATGCTTTCCTGTTAAGGCTAATTGGAATCCGTTCATGGAGAAGCGGTGCCATTTCGACGTCGACATGGTCGGGTACCTCCTCACAGGTCAGAATCAACTCTACTATCTGACCACACCTCTTTATCGTTTCTAATATCAGCCGCAGCTTACGGAGCCTTTCTTGATTTCTTCCTGGCTGCGTTACCCTGGATTTTCCTGAGAGGTCTCCAGATCAAAAGAAAAGAAAAAATCACCATATGTATTTCTCTTAGCGCCGGGTTTTTGTGAGTTTAAACATAACCATCAGCAAGCCGTACTTCATGCCTGATAAGCCAACAGCGCGGGTATATGTGGGATCATCCGTTTAGCTGAGCTCGTCAAATTACAACAAAGTACGGATGCTATTTGTACGTATTTTCATTCATCTGATGATACCCTACTACGATTGACAGTAATCTAAATCCTATTAGATGAATTCTACAGTGCCATCATATGGACTAGCACCGAAACATCTGTCTCCATAATCTGCGTTAGTCTCCCCGCGACCCGAACATTATACCGCCGATACGTCAAAGGGCTCCGTAGCAGTCCTGACAGCACCGGTGTCTCGAGACATCACGCTCAATACGGATATGCGCTGCAAGATCGGTCACGCAACCCGGCGAATAGAGATGTGAGCTCGCGGTCCAATACAGACACGAATGATAACAATAAGTGTACGGTTACAGGGAATGCGAGTGGAGGGCGAAGAAGCACACAGCTTACAGGCAAGGACAGCGAGGAAAGCATACTAGGTGAGGACTTACTAATCAGGCAGATAGGAATTAGGCAGACTGTTAGCATGAATGTAGATGACGAGAGTGAGGCTAGAATAAAGAGGGAGGCTAGCAGAGAGGATGTAAGAGATAAGAGTGTTTCTAGGACCACAGTGTAAAGTTAGGCTTTATCGTTTCGATTATTAACGACGCAACTAAGTAGCAAAGCTCACAAAAAGACTCAAGTTGTAGTATCTCAATTAGAGAAACCTATTTCCCGAATACCCTTAAATCACTCATGTTGAAGCAAATCCCCTGTCCCAAGCCTCTCGTCCCCCCTCCAATTCAGCATCCTAATCACCATCTTCACAAACCTCATCACCTCATCATCACAACAGTTTCCTCCTTCTCGCATGGTGCCAAATATCCCCGTACTCGAAACATCAGCCCCATAAATATACTCACCCTGCTCCTGCAGGTCCCGTGCGTTACCCTCCTCGTCCATTTCTTTCGTATCCAGTTCAATGCCACTCTCATCCACGTATTTTTCTGCATCGCGCCAATTAGCGCACAATTCAGCTGAATGTGAACCAAGACGCTGCACGAGGTCATGCAGGAGGTGGTTTTTATTGTATGTACTGTTTGGGTCCGGGAACGCGGATCGTGTTTCGACGAGCCGGCGCATCATGACGAGTTACCAAAAAAGAAAGCTAAAGAGAAGGTATCGACGTTATGAGTCGCCGGAAGTCCCAGGAGCAACCCAGAGGGTTGAAAGTCTGACAGGTTACTCAGGGGGATGTTGTTCGCATTCATTGAAGGGGCAGGCGAAGCCAAGATCTAGAGAGACGGGTCTAGAGGGTGTAGATAAATGCGCTGTAGAATCGAGAGGTGTAGATGCTACTGTGTAGTATACCTCGTTCAGGCCTAATAGTCTGGCATCTCTTCGTCGTAGGAGTTCAATGTCGTTGTGCGAAGCGAAAAAGTTCGCTTTATTCCACTCGATAGAGTATGGCTCCGCGAGCTTGTCGCCCGCTTCGAATGCTTTCCATTGCTATTCAGCGAGCCTCTTGCATTCATCGAATGCAATTCTCCACCGTTGATCACAAATTAGCGTGTGCGTGGAAAGAAGATCGATTGATGTCTATATTGAAAGGTAATAAGGCCTACAGCCTCCTCCCAAGCTATTCTCAATCATTTATTGGCTAGAAGCCCTTGTAAGAGGCTCTTGCACAGCGTACTAGACCATCGCTCTCTTCTAGAACTGGGAAATAGAGCCTTGTTTAGCTGTTTTACCCCTGAATATGGCTGTGTAGAGGTTTATCTACTGGTTCAAAAATGCGCTAGCAGCCCTCTCATGGGGGGAGGCTGTACAGCTATGAGTTACAGCTAGCAGCTATAAATTAGCAGAAAATCTTTACTAAATACAGATATGTGAGAAAGCAAAGAAGACCTACCACTGCTCTTACTGATTTTTCTAATAGTATTCTGATTTGCAACACTCATAGGTTGGATTTCCGGTGTCTGGTAATGGCTCTTTCACGCAACCCATCTCTGCCCCTCTTTGTCGTAGCCGATCAACATTAGATCAATGTTGAGCGTCTTAAGCATCATATCCATCGTGAAAGACTGCGCAAGAATTATCAGTAAACTATCCAACTCAAGTTTCACCCCCGAAGAAATAAAGAACACTCACATCGTCGTCATTGCTCCCACCATCCTCCTGCTCCACGGCGTCGTTCTTTCTATCGCCGTCTCCATCTCCATACTCTTCATACTCAGCTCCCTCTCCATCGGCTTCTTCTCTCTGCTCCTTCCTCTTCTCCATCTCTACTTCCGCTTCCTCCCGATCCCACTTAGTTCTCCACTCCTTCTGCTCCTTTTCTCTCGACTTCCACGCCCCCACTCCACCCATCCGATTCACCCTGTCCCGCGTGCCGGCAAACAATTCTTCAGCCGCAGCCCGACTCGCGGCTCGCCATCTATCGACCAGCACGGCCAAGTCCTCGTCCTTGGCAGATGTAGAGAGCGCAAGCGCTTGCGAGAGGATCTGGACGTCGGCTCGAAGGGAGATTATTTCGCGGGTGAGGCTTGGCTTTGCTTTCGAGGCCACGGGTGTGGGTGTATTCTTCTGTGTTTGCAAGGAGCGGGCTAGGATTGAGGTGGGGACGTGTGTAGACGCTGAGCGCAAGGTGGACGGCTTGGGATGGAGGGGCCTAGGCTCCATAGGCCCAGGCCCAGGCGCAGACGTGAAGATGGGGACTGGGGCGCGAGGCGTAGTCTGAGGCGTCACGATGTCTGAAGGATCTAATGAAGGGGGATTAGAAGCTAGAACTGGCTTCAGTGGTGTGCGGAACGGTGATTTGAAAGGCTTGTGGAGTGTTTTGGTGGCCGTGTCCAGTCGCCTGCGCTTCGCTTGCGGTGTAGACATTGTCGTCGGGGTTTGAACAATGGGATCGGCCATATTTCCGTAAGTGAGTTATCGATCGGTTGAGTCGTGGCTGTTGTGGGTTTAATAAATAGACGCACCGACATCGTTCGTGGAAGGTGGAGGCAAAGCTGTGGTCCGTGCGCCAATCGCGCTGTCATGTGATTTAGCCCGCCTGACGCAGTGTTTGCATCACCCTACAAAGACATTCAATTTTGGCCAAGGGAAGAGTTGGGTAATTGCCGCCGAATAGTCAAAGTGAGACTTCCTCTAATCGTAAAATGCCACCTGTCAGTATCAGGCCCGGAAGGATGATTGAGCGACAAACCAACTGCAGAACTGGGCATCAATCTTGTGTAGGTATGCTCGCGATAGTTAGATGTATCTGACATCTTGTAAAGTATTCCCACAATTCCATAAGTTGTGCTCAGCGATCGGCCACCGTCCAGATCTAGCAGTCACCACCTTTCCTTCAAACACCGAGCTACGAGCTTACAACCATGCCGATATCTTCCATCTAACGTACTTTATAAGCTTGCGGCGCGTACAAGCATGCAGCGCACCCTACTAACTTTCTACACTCTACTGCCTCCTTTGTACAATGCCTCTACCTACAACTAACTAAATGCCTTGTAATAAGAGTAACCTTCTTCTTGCTAGTGCAGCTCTTAATTCTGCGCAAATTCTAAGCGTGCAACGCACTGCTACTATGTTTAACGTTTCTAAAACAACTCTCTACAGCTAATGCGCTAGAATTAATTTATAACACAATTTATTGGTTTACGTCCGGGGGGTAGGGCTAGTCCTTTCCTCCCTTGAAAGCCTCCCATGGGGCATGTGGGACGTACTAAGCTAAGAGTGTCTGCTAAAGAAAGCATTTCATGTAGTTGTTGCCTCCTAGGGCTAGTCGATCTAGAGTTCTTCCTCCACTTAAAGAAACTATAGTTATAGATGGTTTGATGAGAGAGTGTGGGTGCTATACAAATGAGATAAGAGCGTGAAGCTTGGATACTGCCTCCAGCTTTCCTAGGCTGTCAATACATCCTTAGAGGGTAAGGTGCGTCCTAGTGTAAGCTACTAGTACCCCGTTAGGTCAAGCAGCAGCTTGAAGTCCTCTGGACTGTGTATCAGCTTAGCTAGGTACTCAAGGCCCTCTCTGCCATTGCGTGATGCTAATATACATGTAGGAGTGGACTGATTAGTTAGTAGTAAACCATGTGACTGTAGGTGTCCTAGGCTTACAGATCCTCTTGCACCTAACAGGAAACGGTTCTCCTCCGCAATGCCTATCGCGATGTCCTTCAAATAGAAAGTTTCCTAAGGGCAGATATACAAGCGATATCAAATGCTAGAGTGTGTAAGTGACCCAGCTTGTTTCTTCCGGCAATTTGGGAGAACGCAGGGCAGGAAGAGCAAAGAGTGACCCAATTAAATTTCAACTGACCACCGAGGCAGAAAGCGAATGTGGGATGCCATATACGAGCTCATTGGGCCGGGATTGTGCGGGATTGTGCGGGATTGTGCCGAAGCAGCACGCTTTATATCTTCACCGAAGTATTGAGCGCAGAAGGCTCATTGGCCAAACGTGACAGCAAAAGACTTGGTGCCCGGCGTGACCTTGGGTCCGAATGCCCGAAGGACGGTCCGCGCTAGAACAGTTCTGTTTCTTCGGAACCTCAACAACAAAAGCACACATTTGCTGCTCAGGACAAGCTGAAGATGTCCAGCTACTTTTGCAACCTATGAAACAGAAACGTAAGAGCGCTGCTATCCACAGGCTGTTAAATTCGGAAACGCACTCCACAGAGCAATTTTCTGTGCATCTTATCCGCAAAAGGACTACTTCCCGCCGTTTAATGGCTTCCGCCGATTCATATGCTCGACCAGAGCACGGCAATAATAGATGCCAAGTGACAGGGTCCAAGTCTCGTACGAGCTCAGAATATGCTGTTTTGGAAAATCCTTGCGAATCGTTGAAATTTCTTGGTGCACCAGACGCGGAATTATTGAACGTTTCACTGTTGGTCCGAGCTTCAAATCTTCAACCATTTTCACTGCCAAAGCCGTGGCGCAGTTTGGCTTCCTGTCAGTGCTCTTTAAGACCTATCGGTGCAATCTAAGCGGGCTACATGGCATTCTTATTCAGTTCCACTGCGACTCGTCTGTAAATCAAGCGAACAGGTTCAATGTGAACCGATCTCTTTTCGGGCACAGACGTGACTGTTTCCCTTGGTGACTGATGGAACCGCACCCACCCCTACACACTTTCAATCGAATGGCCACAACCTTGCTCGCCCCTCTTTATTTGACCGTTGCACAGCTACCTACTCGGCGGCCGCTTGAACGTGCACTGCAATTGCTGGCTCTAAACTTCTGATTCTATGTTAGTGCTGGGTTTGCGCAAAGGCTGGATTACGCAAACATTTTTCGCAAAGTGAATTCGACAGCATTTGTAGGTACCAGTCGAGATGCAAAACTTGAATGTTGGATTGTTGGGATGACTTATCATCGAGACTGAACGGACGCCGCGCCAATGGTCGTATACACTAACCCAGTAGCTACCTCATCATGGCCCAAGGGGATCAGATGTCGCTAAGTAGAGGACTGAGAGACTTGGTAGACGTGGATGGGGTTTCGGACGTGTTTCTGCCGCGATGAAAGTCGCTGAATTCTTTTTTTACGTCGGACCACTCCCGGTTTTGATCCGTCTCGCAAGGATGGAGCCATATAGTAACGGTTGACTTGGCACGTTCATCCTGTAAAATTTCTACCTCGGTAAACGGCTGTGATTTGATTGGTTCATTGCTTCCAATATGGTTCCATCATTGGCCCATATGAGAATGGAATGCGAACATCCAATCGGTTTATCCTGAACGAAGTTCAACCGACCGTGATGCTAGAACACTTGGTTTAATTCACATGGAGACTTGTTCAATCTCCGTTTCGTGAATTCTGAAAGTTCACCGACTCGGTAACAGCGTGTATATAACCTGGGCAATCTGCCCAATTCTCTCTTAGACAACGCTGCAATCTGTTTCCACCCATCCTTCATCATGGCTCCAAAAGCATTCCAGCCCTCGAGTTCGTCAATCTCACTAGCATGCGTGCGAGCCTTTATCGCGAAGCATTTTGTCTTTATGGGCGTTGCAGTTGCATACCTTGCCCTTGTTCGTTGGTTGCGTTACAAACGTACTTATAGGATTATGTCTCCCTTTGCAGATGACAAAAGGCCTTTGTCGAGCATGACTGCGCAGGAAGCGTTCGAAATCATGACCCAGCTGCAATCGCTTGAGTTTCCTTATGCGATGAACAAGGCGCGAAGTGTTGCTCTTTTGAAGGTATGTGGTAGTACTCTAGCCCTTGTGGTATTGCCGCTGATTTGGTAACGTAGGCGGGCGGGATACCCACGATGTCAAAGCTGTTCGCCGTCACCGGTCAAAATAATATCAGAAATGCAGGAAGACGAGCTGTTGATACGGAGATTCTTCTGCGCGAGTCACAAACGCAGCCACGGGATTCTGAGCGCTACATGGATGCTGTTGCACGAATGAACTACCTCCACGCTCGATATCGTAAAGCGGGAAAGATTCTAGACCTGGACCTTCTACACACGTTAGGCGACGGAGCGTTAGAGATCTTGCACATCATAGACAACGAAGAGTGGCGGAAGCTTAGCGATGTCGAAAAGTGCGCTGTAGGGATCTTTCATCGCAACCTTGGCGAAGACTTGGAGATCCCATTTATTCCATTGAAAAGCTTTGAGTCAGGATGGCAGGATGGGTTGCATTTCGTGACTGAGCTTATTGAATGGACGAAAGAATATGAGAAAGAGGTTGCGAAGCCGACGATAACAGGGGATCAGTATGTGAGAGTCTATGTTGATTCAGCTACCAAGAAGATGGGCAAGGCAGTCACGGCACTCCTTAGACAGGTCGTTGGTTCGGATCTAGATGATACGATGAGGACAAGCCTCTGCATCGAAGCTCCTGGGCCGTTCGTGTCTGCTCTCATATTCACTATCAGGAACACCCGCAAGATGCTCCTCTGCTACCTTACGCTACCTCGCCCAGAATTTTTCGCCTATTACTCCGTCGCGTCTACTCCTAATGCTGAGGGCTTGTACAATTTTAGCCATGGAGGTTTCCAGCCTTGGTATGTTCAACCTAGCTTCTGGTCAATTTGGAGTCCTAGCGTAGTGCTTCTGAGGATGTTTGGCGCTAGGAAACCCAGCAGCAACGACAGGTATAAGCCAACAGGGTATGACCTGAAGACGATCGGGCCGCTACCGCAGGAGGGCAAGGGCTTTGAGGAGATGAGGGCGACAGTCGAGTTTATGAAGGGTCGGGGAGCAGGAGAGTGTCCGTTTGCGGGTATGAAGCAGCGTAAGGAATTTGTTGCGGCGAAAGAGTAAAAATAATCATGCAAAGAGGTTAGGCCAAGCAAGGCCTTGGAGGCCCACGGGTACGATCTGTATTGCCACGCGCTTCCTCCAGGTAAGCTCAGCTAGGGTACTCAACAGAACACAATACACCTACACTGCGATCGGCTGTTCAATCCTAAGAAACACCTTCAGCGCATCAAGCGCGACACATGATAATCAACAATAGAGCAAAAGTACCCTAATGAACAAAGGTAGACAGTCAAGAACAAAAAGATTTTAGTCAATTTACAAAGTTACCTACCAAAAAAAGTCATCGCTTTTGTAGACATCTCGCTTGTATTGACAGCTTGCTTGTAAAGTACGTTATACAAGCTTCCTGCTTATGTTTTAGCTGACAATATTGGCAAAAAAATTAGTCAAGGGTTGTCAGAAGGATATGCGGAGGCTTGGATGCGGTCCAATGGATCGTTGGTTGATGAGAGCTTGTCTCTTGGAACTTTGCAACCGTTGTCAGGCTGGATGATATACGGTCTATCAACCCCCTCAAGCTCGGGAAGCGCTTCGAGCGCCGAAGACGATGAGATTGGTTACCTTAGCTTATCTTTGCAAAGATCTCTTACTAGGCAAGGAACCAGTCCCGTCGAGCCTGGTACTCAACGTCCGATAGAAATTGGAGAGAGCAAATTTGAGAGGACACGCCGCGAGGGTTCGGAATTTTTTTTTCTTTTTTCCCAATTTAGAGCAGGTCGTGATCAGATTTAGTATTTGTATTGTTGTTTTAACTTGTTTAGAGCTTGATGGACAGATCTAACTTGTCTAAACCAAGAGCGACTGCGGATACAGCCACCATATAGCCTACTAGTACCGCCATCGATTCAAGTACCCCCATATTCAATGTGGGCAAAGTGACATTCACAAGTCCAGTGAGCAGATTTGCCACCAAAAAGACAACGAGGCCATTGCGATTGAACGCGAACAAAATGGGGCTCGTAGCATCCCTGCTTTTCTGTATCTCCTCCTCTTTGCTTGTACATTTGTATAAATTAGGAAAGCATACACTTTCCATAGCGCAACATAGCGCAACATGCGCACTATTGAACGCAGAGACCCAAAGGACATAAGGGAGATTGGCGAGTCGTCGAGATACGGACAAACCAAGTCCATAGTAACTTATAGAGAAATAGAACAGGACTGTCCACATGACGGCTGAAAATACAAGTTTTCCCAGGATAGATTGTTTGATGGCTTTTATTGCTGAGGTATCCTTTTGGATTGGTTGCTGCCTCAGAAGGGTGAAGGATCCGAGCGACTGGCCAGCAAGGAAGATTGCAAGATAACCAAGAAAGGAAAATATACCTTCACGGTTTTTGGAGATAAGGTCTGTACGAGGCGCTGTTAAAATGAACTTTCCAAGATTAGTCTTGTCAAGTGCAATCTCGTACAAAGATCCCAGTATGCAGGAAAGAAGTGCATAGGATGGAATGAAGTCGAAGGCTGACTGAAACAATGCGACAAAAGGTGGCAGAAAGCCTAGCGTGAAGAAGAAGTTCCAGTGGATGCCATACTCGGTGACATGCACGGCGTAGTCCAGGCCTCTCACAGTGAGAAGGCGGATATATCCAAGAATCAGCAGAGGTATAGAGTGTCGAATTGACGTAATTAAGCACTTGTAAAGCGATGGGCGCTTCCCAGCTTCGATCTTTAGGGATGACCGGACCGACACCACACCAGAGGTGAAGACGAACGAGCCAACACCCATGTCCATCAAGGATGTCCCCCAATTTTCAACCTTCGCGAACCGCCTAGGGAATATGCGGAAGTCGACGGCGAGAATAGCCACACAGGTTATCATCATCATGGAGCCGCGGTAGTGGGTAATAAACGGCTTTACGGGGAGAGGGTTGGGAGTCTGTTTTAGGGCGGCATCTATTTTAGGAGGACGTGGTAAGGTTTGCCGTGCAGGTGGTGAGCGTGAGGTGAGGAAGATGAAGGCTGCTGGTAGCGCTAGGAGTAAATTAAGCAGCCATGGCGAGGACGAGTAGACGGTAGTTGCCACGAGAGTGGCGCCGCAATTGAGCAGGAAATCGACAAGACAAGCCACGGGTGTGTAGGGAGTGAAGAGACGCATGCGAGACTGCAGGACAGACCAGAGCAGGAGGGTGAGCTAGAGGTGACGGCATTAGCAATGGAGCACGCACGCGTCGTAGGAGGGTGCAATACCGGCATAGAAAGCGATACGCTGTTGACGTCGGCGACGGAGCTGCCGGTCAGGCCGGTGACCCACGCCTCCTTCATGGCTTTATAGCTGGTGGCCATGGCGGATGGTTGGCAGCGTGCAAACTGACGACGTGGTGTTGACGTGTGCCTGCGAGACGCGACGGCAGGTAGCCAGGTGGAGCTCGCGATGTCGGCCCTACGTTTCTCCGCCGATGGTACCTGCCTCGATCATCATCACCACCACCATAACCATTGCCCTGCCTCCAGCTTGTGAGGAGAGTAGATTCCCCATTGCTTCCACTTGTATGCGAAAAGATGACCGTAGAAACTGCACCACCTACCTAGGTAGGGTACTGGGTAGGAGTGAACACTCTGCCATCGCTCCTGAGCTCTGCACTTGGGACACGAGACGGGACACGAGACATGGACAAGATCAGAATGCACATGTTTTCACTAACCTGCAGATGTAATGGAACCATGTTCGCGCCATTCGAGGGCGTGGGGACGAACACCAGCTGCTGGCTATGCTCGCCAGCACGAGGCTACTCAAAGGCCGCTGCCTTGCAGTTGCCGCTTTTCTACTTGAGCATCTCACTTCTCCCCATGTGCCGCATTGCTAGTAGCATTCACTTCTCGCTTCCTTTCTTCTCGCGCCGTCATTGGTCAAAGCTCATTTCCGTAAACTCTACTTCACCCCGACTTCGCTCCTAGACCTGCCTCGCCGCCGCGCGACCACATCTCTAGCTCACAACACTGCCATGGTCGCGTAATTGTGTTCTGCTCATATCGACAACAATCCACGACAACCCACTTCGATCCCGGCTATGTCTTCCTCGAAAAAACCCGGCGCCACGGCACCCATCGACACCAATAACGGACACCGCCGCAACCCACCCTTTGTCGCCTCCAACGGCTCACCTAGCTACATTGCGCGCCCATCTTCCCCCACCAAGCCGAAGATGCTTCCCGCCATGGGCTCCAGGATCCCTCGCAAAGCACAGACGCCCAATTCGCTTTCAAAGGGCTCCAAGATGGTGGCTGCCGTCCCGCAACGCGTTGGCTTGCCGAAGTCTCCAACTGGAGGCAAAGCTCTGGGAGCAAGCCCGCCCATCAATCTTGACAAAGAACTGCCCAGCCCCCCAGTTGCGCAAGTGGTAAACCCCTTCAGTCCAGTCAAAGCAAAGCGCACCTTGGTCGATGCCACTGTCGCCACCCCCACGGAGGAAAAGTGGCCCATCATTCATCCTGAGAACGTCCTACTAGTGCAAACCAAGGAGCCTTCGTCTGTACATGAGAGCAAGCTAGAGTCTTGCAATAACAATCCCGCAAACTCACAACCCCGCCCCTCTACCAGTAAAGATGCGATTGCTAGCGTTCGCGGGATTAGGTGTACTTCAGAGAGCGCACTCAAGCCAACGCCTTTTCGCTCAGAGAGCCCATGCACTCCCGAGGCAGCAGAGATAAGCACGCCTCTACAAACCTTGGGCTTCTTGGTCCCATCTTCGGAAATCAGATACGCCATCCCAACTTCTCATAGCGGAGCCCTTGGTAGTCCGCTTGCTGGTAAGAACATCTCTCACCCTAGCCCTCCTACCGTAATTCCAGCTCGAAGCAGCTCGCTGTGTCCGAATAGAAGCTCACTTCCTCTACCAAACAAAGGTCGGACTGCCTCAGGAACCTCAGACAAGCATAACCCCGAGTATCAGCTACGGCCGATGAGGCCAGGGTCCACGAAATGGCCCTTGCTCAATGCTTCGTCTTCCTCCGCACCCTCACCATTGTCTGAGGCGCATGATGATATGACTCTAGAGATTACCTCAGCCTCGCAGCCGGTCGGTAGTGATCAAGTTCACCACATCTCTCACTCCACCGATACGTACCACACGTCGCTGTCACAGCAAAAATCTACCAACTCACCCTCTACGTGGAGCATTAATGCTTGTTCCTTTGTTGGACGTGAGCAAGAACAAGGTTTGCAATCTACTCGCGTGAAGCGCCTGTCTACTCATACACTCAACTCAGGACTCGGTCCCATCCTTACCATTGCCGACGATGCCGACTCTGTTCTTCTTGGTGATAGATTTTCTGTTCCTGAAGTTCCGCCGTTGCCAGACGCGATATCCTTCAAGTCTTCACGAGACGGATCGCTCAGCGCCCTCGCAGGTCGGATTTCTCGGCAAACAATGAGCAAGATGTCTCTCACTAGACGCTCACGGTCTGCTACCCCACACTCGTCCGAAGCAGAGGCAAACGGAAGTACTGTTGTACGGATCACGCCCATTCGATCGATGCAGCCACCTAGGGAGGATGACTTTGAGCGCGGCTCGACGAGCTCTCCCTCTCCTGCTCTCGTTGAACCTGAGGAGGATACGCCAGTCAATATGCGACCGGCGCTATCACCATTAGGCATGAGAGACGCCTCATGCAGTTTACAGAGCCAGCAACTCTCAGAACCAAAAACTGATACCCTAAAGTCTAAGTCATGGGAAATGCATCAGCGTCTTGTAGATAATGATAGTAAGGTATGTGTCATGGATCCAGCCTTCTAAAGTTTTCATACTAATCGGGAACTTAGAGTTGTTCCATTAGGCGATCGTCCCAACCTCCTGCGGTCCCGTTCAAGGCCAGTCAGGTTCTGGGTATCGCAAACGAGTCTCCGGTTTCGAGCATACGAAACCCGGTGCGGTCTCCCAAGGAATCTTTGCCATATGGCTTATCCAGAATGAAGAGGGCAGTCACAGATCGTAGCAGCACGAGCCCTTCTATGAAACCATCCGCATGTCGTGACAACCGCATTCCGTTAATTGGAACGAGCTCTCCCAGCTCTCAACCTGGATTCACTCCTCGGAGTACGGGATCGCATGCGGGAGGCCGTGGATTTGGGCCTTCTAGACTGAGGCATACTGAAAGTACCGAGATGGAACGAAATAGCCCTGCTATGGAAGACCGCATCCATAGAGAGAGACATGTGCAGCAGTCTAGGCCAAGCACGACCCCCTCTAAGCTCCTTAATAAGGATGAGAAGACTGCTAGTGAAGGGGCTGCAAAAATCAAAGCGAAGAGGAGCTTCCGGAATTTTTTCTACAAACGGGACGCCAAAGGGGCCGTGAGCTCTCCTAGGGATAGCACTGGAAAGAGATCATCCATCACCATGACCGGGAGCACCCTTGCCAAACGCCTTAGGAACTCTGCCAATTTCTCGAAGACCACCTTGCCAAAGGACCCGGAGTCCAAATGTCGGCCGGAGTCTAAGCCCGAGACGATGTCCCAGATTAACAACACTTCGACCTCGAGCATAACTTGCGATGTAGCTGTTCCATCGCTAAACGCAGCCTCATCTGCCGCGCCCTCGGAAGTGCCGTCGGCAACCCGGTCGGAGATCTCATTCGTCATCAACAATATTATTGAACGCGTGAATCGAAGCCACGATACGGCCGATCGCCTTCGAGGCCTCGAAATTGCAGAAGTATGTCAAACCCTTCACGACCGTTCCCTCGTCATGCAGGAATTAGTTCTAACTGTTAAATACAAGGCCGTGGTCCACACTATCGAGACGGTCAAGAAGGCCAAGATCTCCTCTCTGGAAGCCAAGAAACATGCTCGGGACGCCGAAATTCATTACAATACTGCGAGTCTCGAGTTGCAGAGGATCCAGAAGTTGATTGAGCCGATATTCGATAGCGAAATCATGCACGACATCAAGAAGTTGGTTCATATTATGGGGCTGGAACCGGCTGATGCTTCAGTGCCTTCCGTGTAGTCTTTTGACCGCGGCACAGGTGAGATGAGCCTGCGATGCGCTCCAGCTCTACCTCTTTTAGCGATAATTTTTGATGTCTTTTGGCTGGCCAAGTCTTAGCTTTCGGGCGCCTGTCGGCAGCAACGGGCTCATTTTATGTTGCTGTTATTCATTTCTTAGGACGATTTGTTGGCAAGGACAAATCTCAAGATGACAATTTGGCCTTTTGGAGACGCGAGGCAGTGAGGGGGAGGAATGTGTAAGGTGGGCAATTACAATATTCATGCATGGTCATGCAGGGACGGAGGCCAAGGATAGCATCCCAAAGTAATGTTCAGTGTAATACAGATTCTGATATGCATTGACAACATGCTAACCGTCATTCGGGCGTAAAATGTCGTGAGTTAAGCAATTCATTTTCATTGGTTTCATGTGGACGTAATGGGTCCCATGTAATATCGTACAAAACGCATCATTCCATTCAGCGCCAGAATTTCCAAGTAGAGTTTTTCCACGCGTATAGCTGCTCTCCATATTAGCGGGCAGACCAGCAATGTCTGCATTCTAATCGTCTCCATGAGCTGCTCCCTGCGCCTGTGTAGTCATAACAACGCTACTCTTCCCCCCCAAATTCTCCCTCTCTCTTCACATTATGTCCTCCCTACGCCCCGAACATGCCACCCCCACCCGCGCTCTTGCCCTGCGCCTCACCCTGCATCTTCTCGCTGACCTTGACGTTGACCTCGAAGAACTTGGACACGCAGCGGTCGAGACACACGGATTCGCCTTTGTTGAGATCGCCCTCGCGGTACGAGTTGTCGATGCATTTCTTACTGCAGGATTGCACGAGCCTGGTGTCGCCAGGAGTTAGTAAAGTAGGTATGGGGGAGGGAGGTGAAGTGCGGTGGGTGCGTAAGGGGAGTGGGGGGAGACAAACCGTGTGTACATGTCAGACACCATGTCGATCTCCGCCTCAGCTTGTGCAATCTTCTGCTCCGAGGAGACCTGCGGGCGGCCGCCGAAGAGGTACGACATACTGAGTGTGGGGGGGTGGTTGGGGCAGCGGGTAAGTCAGCGATTGAGGTTCTCTGGGGGCCGATAGTGTGGGCAATAACAAGAGGGAATTTATGTGGGTTTGGTCTGTTGGTGACGGTAAGGGAGATGTTGTCGTGGATGACGACGATGTGGATGGAGGTGGAAAGAATTTGGGGAGTTTGGGAGCTTGGGGCGCGGGGTGTCTGTGCGTTATCAACTTCAACACCAAGGTACATCATGATTCCATCTCCCCTTTCTTTGGTCACCACTACCATCTGAGTTCAATGCAATGATACATATGAATTTGCTACCATACATGTCTATCTAGAATCGTCTCCTCCCTATAGCCTAAAAGATGTCCTACTTACTTCGCAGCAACACTGGCCCCATAGCCCTCAAATCCCTCGAACTAAAACCAGCCTTAAACACAAACTCTCCACTCGGCAACCTCCAGTTCTGCTCTCCGACATCCCAAAAACTTACATCCCTCCTCTTAACCTCAAAAGCAACCGTCTTTGTCTCCCCAGGCTGGAGTTCCACCTTCTCGAAACCCCGCAAAACCTGCACAGGCGTTCCGTCCGGTGCCCCCGTGGTTGGAAACGACATGTAGAGCTGCGCAACCGCACTTCCTGCTCGCGAACCTGTGTTCGAGACGCTGGCCTCGACTTCGAGGACGTTCTCCCAGAGCTCGGGGTGTCCGCCTATTTCGACGGGGCGCGTTGTGTCGGGGACTGCGGCCGGGTTATCCTTAAGCGTCCGGATACTCAGCGATGAAGCCATATCAAACGTCGTGTAGCTTAGGCCAAAGCCAAATTCATATAGTGGAGTGGTGTTCTTGGCATCAAAGTGCCGATAATCGATCAACTGGCCCTCCTCATAGTTATCCTGCCACGCATTCGGATCCGTTACACCCGTAAGATTCAAAATCGGGAAATCGTAGTCTGCTTCAGTTTCTGGGATCGTGTAGGGCAGATGGCCGGACGGCACTTCGTCGCCCCACAAGATATCCACAATAGAATTTCCAGACTGCTCGCCAGGGAAGTGCGCGGCGAGGATGCCGGTGATGTTGGGGTTATGGGCCCAGGGCATGGTATTCACACCGCCGGAGTGCGTGACTACGACTGTGTTCGTGCACCACGATGCCACACTGTTGACCACAGCCGTAGAGTCGAAGTCATTCTCCAAAGAGGTGCGGTCCTGCCCCTCAGACGCCCATGTCTTAAGGAAGACGAGACAGACTTGAGGGAGGGGGTAGATCGTCTGAAATTCGCCGGCTGCTATCGCCGTGTTGTTTGCTATGAATTTGACCCGCGATCCGTCCCGTTTTGCGCGCTCCTTTATAGCCTCCAGGGGTGACACTGGATCTTCGAGGCGTACGGTTCCGGAGCCGCCGCCGATATAGATGGTGCCGATATCCCAGCCATGGCTATTGTGCGAGCCGCCGCTGTCAACCACGTTGGCGGCGTCGTTTCCGAATACTGCAATGTGTTTTAAGGTTGGGAGGGGAAGTGTGTTGTTTGTATTTTTCAAAAGGACGGTGCCTGCCGCGCCCAGTTTGCGAATAAGATTCGCGTGATCTGCTCGCACGTCTCGTCCGTCGATAATGTCAAATGGAATTCCTAGGCCCAGGGCACGCGGAAGACCGTACTCGTGCGCAGCGGTGGTTGCAAGCGTAGCAGGGTCGATACTCGGAAAGGACTGGTCCTGACCAAGAAGGAAATACGGGGTCAGAACTCTGATCGCCATATCATCTAGTCTCTCCATAGAGACTTCGCCGGTATTCACAGCGTCGACAAGTTTTTGGTCGAAGAATGCGGGTGTGAGTCCGGGCTGGTTCATTCGTCCAGGCATCTCCAAGTCAAGTCCAGCGTTCGCTGCTGGGGCGGTCGAATGGGTAGCAAACCAATCCGAAACGACGTAGCCACGGAACCCCAATTCCTCTTTTAAGATGTTTTTCAGAGTCTCCGGCTGTTCACACGAATATGTCGAGTTGAGGCGGTTGTACGAGCACATAACGGCTGCAGTCCCAGCTTTGACCGCTTCGGCAAACGGCCAAAGGTAAAGCTCATGCAGCGTGCGGTCGTCGATGTTGGCAGAGACGGCGTCTACATTAGTTCCATTTAACACACTGTTACTCCGCTGCGTTTCTTGCTCATTCCCAATGTAGTGCTTCGAACACGTCTGCACGCCCATTTCATGCACACCGCGGATTGTAGCTGCGATGGAAGAACCCGAGAGATATGGGTCCGGACCGAAGCCTTCCCAATTGCGTCCTCCGAGTGGATGCCGTCCCATTGGGCCGATGGATGGCCTTCGAGTTGTTAGCAGCAGTAGTGAACATGGAATAGCCTAGAATCGGTCTGTACCCTAACATTACATGCGCTCCCTTACCCCTAAACTCCGACCCGATCGCCAAGCCCCTCTGATATAGCAATTCACGATCCCACATCGCCGCCGCCGTGATACCGGAAGGAAATACACTGACCAGATCTGCCCTGTTCACACCGATCGGACCGTCGGAGAAACAGAGGCCTCGGAAGCCAAGCCGCTCCACAGGCCCGATATTGCCAATGCATGGCCCGACGTCGCTGCCGCCGGTCACCATGTTTACTTTCTCTGAGACGTTGAGCTGGGCAATGAAGGCGGCGGCTTTAGAGTGGGCGAGGTCCCAGTCGAGGTTTGCTAGTACGGTTAGAGAGGGAGGAGGAGGTACAGTGGAATTGCTTACAGCCATTGTTAGTGCTCCTTTGGACGGGTTGTATAATACTTCTCTGGTGGCTGACCGCTGCGAGCGGGAGAAGAAAATTAAAAGGATGCATTTTTAAAAAGGCGTGTCAGGAATGTAATTCTTGAGTATCGTGCGAAAGTCGACGGCTTTAAATATGTAAATGCGTGAACTATGTTGGCAGATGGATACCACGTTAGTTCGGTGGAAAGACGCAGAAGCAAGGCATGTCTCTCCGCATGATCATGTTTCCCCGCTCCCCGCACGGTGGTGACTTCCTAGAATGATGATGGGCTAGGGGTGGGTGAGTGCGTTCGTGGAAGTTGCAGGTTGCAGGAACCTACTATATCGTATTCGCGTAGTCGCATCGTATCGTGTTCGTTGTGCAGGAACGATCGAGCTAATCCCTTGCAAGGCAAGCGTGACCTGCGTAGAACAACATCTCTTTGCTGGAGGGAATCTTTTTGGACAGCGTAAATTTTTATCGAGCGTAACTGATTAGAGGAAATCACTTGATACACGTGGAAAAACAATATAATAGGTAAACCTTGTTATCTAATATGGTTGTCCCTTTGTTATTGTTCTACAAAATGAAGGCGATAGCCATGTATCTACAAGAGCGATGATCAAAAGGGGTATCAAGAAGTTTACAAAACGCGCAGATAGCCTGAAAAAAGTCCATGAGCAATTTGAGTAGATGAAAAGTTTGACCAGCCCCGAGCCCATAAATCCTAAATGAGATCTTCAAATCCAAGAAAGAAAATGCTAAAACGCTTTCCATATGTTGTTGAACATGTAAAGCAAGTGTGCAATCGAGAATGAAAAAGAAAAACGCCGAACAAACACTTGGGTATATTACCACATCTATCATTACTTTCGGTCTCGTACATTAGGGAGATCCGACTCTTTAGCCCACAGCTGTGACCCTGGCGTTATATCGTCCAACCTGTGGGGCGTATGCTGCGTACTCTGGGGGCAGGTCGTTGACCTGTGTTCTAGCATTCCCGATGGTGGGAGGCGCAACACTGCGTGGTGTGAACACATCGTTCGCCTCGAGTCTTACAACAGCTTCGGCGCTGCGAGCCCGCGCATTCTCGTTCCCAGTGTCGCTTCCATCGGCGCAAACCTGGATCGGGATCTTTAGGTGGAGCGAGGGGTCGCTGACACCCGGCGCATGGGCGGAGACGTGGAACGAGAGGATGTAGGTGCGAGAAATGAGGCAGGTGTGAAAGGTTGGGAGGAAGTTCTTGTTATCTGGGAGGGTGATTGGAACAGCGATTCTAGCGGTGTAGAAGCTGCCCCCTCGATAGTTCTTGGATTGTGTTAGAATGCCGTTGTTGAAGGCTTCGGCGGTTTCGCCCGTGGAGCAGTCTGAGATGCCCGAGTCGCGGCGTAAGATGCTATTCTCTGCGGTCGGATTTGCGGCCGAGTCCTGCTTCTGCCATGTTGCGGATGCGATGCATAGGGAAGAAAGAGAAATGGTTTCCTGGTACACTCCTTGCGTGAGATCGTATCCAAGAGCCGATCGAGATGGGAAGTTCGCCCTTGGTGATGAAGCGTAGTATGTCGAGACTTTTATCTTGGTAGCCAAGGAGCCGAGTCTCGGCGGTGTGTTGTGCTCATCTGCGGGGTCGAAGCGGAGCAGGATCTTGGCCATGGTGGTGATAGAACCAAGATTGGTCGTGCGTGCGCCTGGAATCACGAGGGACTTGGGCTGAGCGCTCTGGGCTGTCAAGGTGCCCAATTTCCCCTTGAACAGTCCCTTTCTAATGGTTTTCTCTTGACGGGGACGGTATTCTGGGTCCGATGGGTCGAGGTTGAGAGGGGGCTGCTCCTCAAAGGCTGGCTTGATGCGCACTTTTCGCGTCTTCTCTCCCAGTAGCGAAAAAGTGCCATCAGCCTCGCGCAACTGCACGATTCGCACCTTGATCCCATAGATGATCTTGGACATTTCGGGAGCGAGGTCGTCGAGCAATTTAGCTCCAAATCCAGCCAAAGCTGGGTCGCCCATGCTCGGTGGCAGCATCAAATGGGTGTCGCGAACGTGGTCGGAAGCGATTCGGTGAGTGCAGGCTCGCGGAAGAAGGTGGTTGGGGACGGTGAAGAAGAATGGGAAGGTGTATGTCCGCCCTGCTGCCAGTACCCTTGGACAGGGGAGATCGGTGTCGTCAATGGGTTGCTTGAGCGTCAAGAAGCGATGGGTCGCCTCTGTGCGGCCCGACATGGATGGGCTGCTCGTGAGCCTGTCGACAAAGACTTGGCTCGTGCCGACGAATGCGATTTCCAGGTTCTCGAACTTGGTGTCGTGGTGTGCGGTTATGGTGACAGTGCCCTCAATGGTGTCCATGGTAGAATAACTAGTGACGTAGCCTCCGTGGGTGCCATGGGTGGTGTCCAGATTGATCTCAATGGTGGGTTGGCCATAGTGGGCGATGTTGCGGACCTTGTAGCCAATCTGCGAGCCAATCGACTGCATGGGGTGGTACGAGTTGGAGTACGAGTTGGAGTACGAGTTGGAGTTGGAATTGGAGTGCACAGAGGCGCTGGAGGGGGGCATGATGGGCGGCTTTGCTCGTGTGCCTCAGGCTGGCAGGGCTACAGCAGGAACACGGAATTGAGGTTGTACAGGCGCGGCACGGGTGGCGACAGGCGCGAATGCGGAGAAACAGGCGGCTAGGGCGACGAACAAAGCAACAACACAGGTCGCTGTTGGATAATCTGGATAAAGGAGGAGGCCCAAGACGGTGAACATGGGAGATGCAGCCGTCTTATATCTGACAGGGCGCGGCCGCAGAGGGTGCAGTTGACTCAGCTGAGGAGCGATGCATGGGATAAAGAACGATGGCGTTCGCTGGGTTGGCTTGGCCGACGGGAACCATGCGGGGCAGGGCGTGTCTTCGATGTGTCCAATGGCACGCTGGACACACGCATCCACGACGCTGGAAAAGGCCTGGAAAAGCGCTGGCACGCTGGCGAGCACTGGCGCAGAGTACGCCGTGGGTCGCTGTGATCGCTAAGGGTAGGTTTTGGCTCATTCGGTGCGACTCCTCGCAAGCGGG
Organism: Melanomma pulvis-pyrius CBS 109.77; assembly: GCA_010093585.1. Lineage (NCBI taxonomy): Eukaryota > Fungi > Ascomycota > Dothideomycetes > Pleosporales > Melanommataceae > Melanomma > Melanomma pulvis-pyrius. Next base: position 32,764 of record MU001784.1, on the reverse strand, counting down.
CACTTTCTCGACAGTGTACGTTAAGTATACACGCTTTTCCCTCGCCGACATCAGCGTTGGTGGCATCTAGAACGCCCCAGCGCATTGGCGCAGTTACACCATTGCTAGCCATGATCGCTAATGGTAGGTTGAGGCTCAGGCGGTGCGACTACTCGCAAGCGGGCACTTTCTGGACAGTGTACGTTAAGTATACACGCTTTTCCCTCGCCGTGACACCACCTTGTGGATATTGCCTGTCAATGGCTTTTCACATGCTGTCCAGCTATCCCTTTCGATGGTAGGCTCGAGGAGACAGCAATTCCCGGCATAGAGCCACCATGCTGAACTAAGCTGAGCCGTCCGTTGTCGCGTCACTATGTCGCAAAATTTTCTCGCCCTGGATTGGATGACTCCAGCATCTGCATCCCACTGGCAAATTACTCCCTATCCTGGAAGTCCGACAAGAATGCACATGTCCGGAAAAGCCTTCGAGACAACAAAGTGTAATCACATTGCAGATGAAACTAATTCAGAGCTGCTTCGCATACGTCGCACTCCCCTCTCGGCAGACGCGCAGTCCCATGACAACTTACTCGCCGCCATGCCCATCACGCCCAGTGTTGGCACTCCCCTAGCCCAACACAGCTGCATAGGGCGTGGTTGTCTGTGAAGGGCGGGCTCAATTGGTAAGCCCAACCCAGCTGTGGGGTGTGGTTGGACTGACCACTCACAGCGAGCGGTGCCCATGATGCTTCGAAATCCTGAATTCCGCCCGCTGCTTATCCCATCCCTCAGCTCTATTCCGACGACATCTTATCCGAACACCACAACCACGGAATGACACCCAACCCCCGTCACCGCTCTCCGGGCTTCGTACTAGCTACCCCGCGTGCCTGGTTACGTAGGCATGCAAGCCATGCTAGTGAGTTGCCAGAACCACGGCCCAAACAGAGGGACATGCCGTTTCGGCGCTTTAGCACGTCGCACATCGTGTCGGATAGGTAGCTGACGACGAACTATGGGGATTGTTTCCCTGGGTATATATACATCTAGCGATTCTTTGTCCGACTTCTTGTGTGCGATCCAATCCCTGCATATAGCTCGTTTGGCACAATCTTCTCCGCGTTTTCAGCCGAAAGACCAGCATGCCGAAACTGCTTGTTCATCCCAAGATCCCCCCATTGGACACCAGCCGCCGGGAAGTCGTCTAGCGAGCTAGTGGCTGCACACAACGTCCTAATGCTCCCAAACATTTGCGGAATGAAGCCTTCACGTTTATATGTGTAAGCCCACCAGCAGACTCCAGTCATGAGGAGAATGAGGAACGTCGCTGCCCACAGTGGGTATGCTGCATATGTAATCTGATCTTATGAGTATCTCGCTGTCTCTGCATTGTGTCAGACGACTCACAATATATTTCGAATGCTCAATGTGGCAATCTTCGGTATGCTCTAACCATATTGCTTCCTGTGTCTGCAATGCTTCTCCCAGCATCCAATGAGCTAGAACGCTGTAGGCCATGATAGGAAATAAAATCTTTTTGGGAAGTTGGAGAAGATAGTCTTGCGAGAAGCTTTCTCCTCTGACGATTGTGCATCGGAGGCGTTTGCGTTCGTGTTCAAGTCTCCCCCACGATTTTTCTTGACTACACAAGGTAATGTTGTAGATCATCATGAGATATAGCAGCGAGTATATAAATTGAGCACCATTAGAACTATTCTGTAAGTAAGCTTTTGCGCATCAATACAAGGAAATACTAACATGGCAAAGGACATCATTTCGCTGCTCAGCTTGTCCGGCGAGAGTGATGCAAGTGTAAGCGACTGGTTAAACCCTCCCCAACCTCCTGAAATCTTGTTCAAGTGGCTGGTTGGGCTTAGATGACAATCTGCAGAACTACTAGGGAATTTTTTGCAATCCTCCTGTTCATATTTGTATTCTACGCCGACCCTGTTCTGTTTAGCTTAGTCTCGAGCGAGCAATCGATGATTTCTTACATGACTGCGATAAACAGAGAAGCGCCCAGCAGCACGAAGCTACAGAACATGAGAAGACACATTTGTGTCAGAGCAGTATTGCCCAGGTTTGAGATCAAACTCTTCTTAAACTTCGTTGCGATTGTTGGTTGAGGTAGGTTAGACAGTCTGTTGTGATTGTTCCACTTTTTGCAATTCTGGCAATGTCCGACTTCGTCTGGATGTGGTGTCAGCATCCAAGTGCAAAAACCATCCATCACTGGATAACATACCACCCGTCTTCGATTCATCTTTGCTTTTGCAATGTTTATGACAAGTATGGGTAGTCGATCTTCGGACGCTATCTCCTGCATTGACCATACATTCCCTACAGCGATCAGATGGTTGTAAGAAGATTGAGGTAGGAGGTGCAACACATACCCTTGCACGCGGAGTTCAGGATCTGAGGATGATGCAACTAAAACATCCCCAAATGTCAGACAGTGGTGCTTCAGCTTTCCTCTTGCTAGTAGATTGACTGCAATCATGTAGATGGCTTTGATTGTTAAGCATGCGAATAGTATGAACGCAGCGTTCATTCGCACATTAAGGCGACACTTGGCGGGCTGCATGTCGTATAACTCGCAAAGAACTGTGGTACCCATCCTGCACTGGCCATCGAAGAAAGACGGGTAATAGCTATTACGACTGTACCCAAGCGTATTTTCAAGCATGCGAGCATCGCTGGTCGTATTTGATAGGCCGGTGCAGTTTTCTTTCGCATATTTGACCACGATTCTCGAGTAGGAGTTCCCGAGGTCATCCGAAACTCCCCCGTAACTACTTCGATCGCTCATTAGGAGCTCTGACGATTCTGGGAAATGGGCTTTTCCAGTCCTAAAAGCACTCCAACAGACGAATGAGCTAGAGCCTATGATCCGATCTACGTTTCCGGAAGTTGCACTTCCATATGGACCGAATTCGGACCACGAGCTCTCGTTGTATTGTACCGTCATTGGGGGCTCTAGAATGGTAGAAGGTCCGATGAGAGAATTTGCTAGGAAATGTACAGGCAAACTGGGTTCAATGTTATCAGATATGATGATTATTTGGGAGATATTAGGGGAACAAACCTTGTTGTAATGAGGAGCAACCAAGCCAGCCACGAAGATCTTTTGCCCTCTTTCTTGTGGTTGATATTGAATGGTGAATTTGTTCCAACTCTCGAGTCGCCAAACTTCTGCAACATGTATTTCAGATCACTTGTCGTCAAGGACGTCACAAGCTGTTGGTATGTGTTGCTCATGCCAAGGATCATGGTTGCTGCCACGTTAATCAAGAGCAGTAAAGCCGTGTTAGTCATTGTCACATCCTTGCAGTTTCTTGTTTCGCCTCCTACTGATGTTGTATTCTTGTTGACTCGGGTAGAGAAAGGCTTAATGTGTGTCGCAATGACAATGAACAACCCAAAGGCAAAAAGACCCGTGAGGGCAGCCATTCCTCGGAGGGAGCGATCGATCAGGAGCTGATCTTCCCATACGCCGCGACCGATTCGAGTGGGCTCGACTTCTGCAGCAGGGTGTCGCCGTACCGAACCTTGAAAGGATCCGGGGACTGGTTTCCTCCGCATTCGATTCCAGCCATGTTTAAGTTTCTCGATGCTGCTTCCAGTCGAAGATGAAGAGGCAAGGGTGTCAAAGCTTTTCCTAGTGGAGAGGTCTGGTTGCCCGCGTTCGTATAGTGGGGAGTAACCAGGCAGGGATGAATTTGACTGCTGACGAAGCGTTCTTTGTGAACCGTACGGAGTGTCGGTCGCGCTAACTCGCCGGATTAGGTCAACGTTGTAAGATGCTTTTGATAGGAAAAAAGTACTCAGCTATATCCTGGGACTCATGAATAGCAGGGAGTTGGTCGTAGCTGTAGTTCCCAGCCATGGTCGCGAATGCCCTCAACAACACCACGTCTGCGATTTAGGCACCCGCAAATGTTGCGCGACCGTCATCAAACTCAGTATGGGTAATTCTTCGTGTGTTTTAGAAGGCGAATGGATCTAAGGAAAATTATTGATAGATGGGGCCATTGGGCAGAAGTTCGAAAGCATTCTCGGAATGGAGGAAGAGTGATGGTAAATGATTGAAGCTGGACCCGTCGACGTAGGAAGGATTGTAGATCGTCAGTTGTGGCCCTAGCTGTAGACAAGCATCCCATGGAGCGTTTGAACACTGTTTTGACGAAAATAGGATGATAGCACAGCCCCCATACCCGTTCATCCAATAGCAAAATAGGTGGCGGGCGCAATCTCACTGCTTCTCCACTGCAATTTCGGTAAACTCCAGCCAGTCATGAAAGATTCCCAACAAGAAACGCGTAGTCTAATGTTGTCATAACGTTACAAGTTTTCCAACATCTTCTATGTAAGCAGAATTGCGTCGATGGCGCACCTACCTGACCTCTTTCTAATCCCCCGTCTATCGCTTGATTTCTTTTTTGAGCAAAACTTCAGTAGGGTGTTAGCATATATCGCCACGTATGGCGTCGCATTCTTGAATCTGGCGGTAGGACTCGTCCACGACAGTCGGAGACGGAGCATCTCGTCCGCATGATACTACCAGAGGAGGAAGACGCGTAAGATGTGCGAGGCTAAGATGCTGTGGAAGGTTATGCAGATACATCGCACTTGAGGTGCAAGATGAAGTTTCAATACGTTGAGCCTTGAGTAGCGTACGAAGCTATGGATCCCGTCTGAACATTTGAGTAAACAAAGATACATAACCTAAGATAGTCCGTCGTGGTTAGCCGCCTTTATACTGATAGTATAATAGATGAGCATCAAGCAATGGCCACAAATGTATGAAAAGTTATGCTCATTGATCTGTCATTCCAATCAACATACATATACATATTTTTAACAGGTCCGTTGCGTGTTGATGGTAAGAGGAAGGTAAGGAAGGCAAGGAAGGCGAAAAGTGCGAGAAAAAGCGAGGTCAGGCTATTGATATATGGAATGGAGGAAGGAAGGTTGATGGATCTAGAAAATGTGGAGCAAAGTCGGAAAGAGGCATTCAACGACGAAAGAAGACTTCTCCATGTCCACGGTGTCAGTATGACTCGGCCTTGAGTAAGGAGTCTATGGGTGCAGTCTGCATACCACTGCATACCAAGACGAGGTGAACCGCCAGAAGGAGTGAAATATGAGGCTCTAGGTTGCGGTGGCGCGCATGTGACAGGCCCGGGAGATGGAAGGCTAGCGCCGGTTACGTTTAAGAGCCGTGCGTCTACCATCATCCTCGGCTTAAGCAGCATAACCCAAATAATCCAAGTGACGCCCGCCATTGTCAACGCCGCACGCCGCCCGCTCTTCCCTCACCCCTCAATCTCCCTGTACAGCTCTGCACACTATGGCCTCCATCACCAGGGCTCTCAGGCCACTTTCTCGTGCGCTCACCGCATCCTCGCGACCTCGGCGGCCAGCATTTGCGCCGACCGCCCCGCAGTACGCCTCAACGCCTCCCCAGGACTGTGGACTGTGGACGGGACTGAACGCTGACTGGCATGAATAGAATCCGATGCCTCTCGGCAACTCTCGCACGTCGCGAAGTCGACATCTCAGACGTGCCGCCCACTCCCATCACACACCTCTCCGAGACCGAAACCCTCATGGGCGAGTCGGTCTCCAAATTCGCCCAAGACGTCATCCTCCCCAAAGCACGAGACATGGACGAGGCAGAGGCGATGGATCCTGCTGTGGTCGAGCAGTTGTTTGAGCAGGGCCTCATGGGAATTGAGATTCCAGAGGAGTACGGTGGCTCCGGCATGAACTTTACATCAGCCATCATCGCGATTGAGGAGCTGGCAAGAGTGGATCCCAGTGTGAGCGTCATGTGCGATGTGCACAACACGCTGTGCAATACCGCGGTACTGAAGTACGGATCGGAGAAGTTGAAGAAGGAGTGGCTGCCTCGGCTGGCCACCGACACAGTGGGGTCCTTCTGTCTCTCGGAGCCCGTATCGGGATCAGACGCCTTCGCGCTCGCCACCAAAGCCACGCGCACAGAAAACGGATACAAGATCAATGGAAGCAAGATGTGGATAACAAACAGCGTCGAGGCCAAGTTCTTCATCGTCTTCGCCAATCTAGACCCAAGCAAGAAGTACAAGGGCATCACTGCCTTCATCGTTGAGAAGGGAACGCCCGGATTCTCAATCGCCAAGAAGGAGAAGAAGCTCGGGATCAAGGCCAGCAGCACCTGCGTGATCAATTTCGATGATGTCGAGATTCCGAAGGACAACCTGCTCGGGAATGAGTTTGAGGGATACAAATACGCAATCGGACTTTTGAACGAGGGCCGCATTGGTATCGCGGCGCAGATGACTGGATTGGCCCTAGGTGCATTTGAGAACGCTGCCAAGTAAGTCTCGGGCTCACCAAACTCGACGTTTAGCATGGCTGACGACGATTAGTTACGCCTGGAACGACCGAAAGCAATTCGGACAACTCATCGGCGAGTTCCAAGGCATGCAGCACCAGATGGCGCAAGCCTGGGTCGAGATCCAAGCGGCACGCGCTCTTGTTTACAATGCTGCGCGCAAGAAGGAAGCCGGCGAGGACTTTGTAATGGATGCTGCGATGGCCAAGCTGTATTCGTCGCAAGTGGCAGGAAAGGTGTCGAGCCAGGCTGTGGAGTGGATGGGGGGCATGGGATTCGTCAGGGAAGGGCTGGCGGAGAAGTACTTTAGGGACAGCAAGATCGGAGCCATTTACGAGGGGACGAGCAACATCCAGCTAACCACTATCGCGAAGCAGCTTCAGAAGACATATACGAAATAAATGAAAATGGGTTGTGTGTGGGGGGAGTTTTCCGGAGGTTGAAAAAAGGCATGGCAAGAGATGGGAGTGAAAATGAAACTGAAACTGCTGGACTAAGCAATGACCTTGGGTAATCGTGCAGTTTTCAAGATAGGCCTCAGCCGTGTACATAGTCCTGTAATAAGCATCGTCCAGCACGTCACTTATCGCGACTTGGATGGCGGGTAGATTCGCGGCGTGTATGGTAGCGGGCGCGTCTCACTCTCAGCCCACCATAGGGAGAGGAGGCTCGGCCGTGGCGGCTCCCGTCCTCGCAAGCAGGCCCATGTCACCTCATGCGCCAACTCACTCTCCGCGCTCTCCTCCTCGCTCTGCTGTGATGTCGTCCAAGCAGGGCGGACAAGCGGACCAGACGCGCTGACACCCGCCTCGGCCTCGCACCTCGCCGCTCACGACTCTACCTACCACCCTAACTACCGGACGGCACGCCCGAGTGCGACACTCTCGTTCCACTCTCACGCTTCGTGCCCGCATTTCCTTCTCCACCTCGACCCCTACGCTGCCGTGCCTCGCGATACCGCTAGTCCATTCTCGCGTCCACTGCGTCCGCTGCATCCACTCTCCCCTCCTTTTGATTTTCTTTTCTGGCCGCTCGAATTTTCTCCTCGCTTGCCAGCACACCACGTCCCGAGGCCGATAGCAAATCACAACAACAGCGAATTGTCGCGTGCCACACTTCCAACACACCACCTGTTTTCAAGACGTACGACGCGCGAAACACACCCTAGGCCGTGTTCATGTCTACATGACTGAAGCAGCATGGTGGTCGAGCCCCCTCCCTCGGATGGCCATCGACATGCACAGCGCGCATACACGCTCCGCGAGTTCACCGCCAGTATGGAGAACATACTGCCGCCCAGCATCTCCAAGATGGAGCGCCCGCTGCCCGTCACGCCAAGGATAGAACGATCTTCCATGACGGACAGCTTCATGCTGGAATACAGTTATCCCATCCCACAAAGTCCAGCACCCGAAGTCAATGATGCCGGTCCCTCGACCCCCGCCAACGATGACCTGCTCAGTCCTCTCTCCAACTTGGCGCATTTATCTCTCGTCAAGAACCAACGGAACTCGCTTCGGTCAGAACTCAAAATTCAGAGAGTGGCCGCCGCCCAGGCGAAAGCGTCCGTCACCTCGCTGCGCCGTCTCGCACTGCGTCTTGCCGTCAACATATCCGTGAAGGAAAAGCAAATCGCGACCACGGCGAGAAGCCTGGCTAACAGCAGGAAAAGTGACTATACAGCCACGCGAAATGCCGAGAAAAGGATTGACATGTTGATGCAGAGCTTGAAGGAAGAGGAGCTTAAGAATAGAGACATACTGGAGAGCTTAGAAAGAGCTTCGATGCTGACCTTGGAATGTATGTGCCCTCTCCAACCAAACTTCCCTCCTCGAACAAGTATGGTCCATACTAAACACAACTTCCGCAGATTCTTCTCCCAAGTCCCGGCCTCAAAATACACCCCAACTTCACCCACTCTCGCCGCCCCCATCCCCCCCGACACGCCTCTACGAACTTTCAGCCCCAAAGACTCCGACGCGTTCCTCGACATCATCTGTGCTGTGGGACCCCGTTGAAATACGTACACCCAACGACAGGTTGATTCGAGCAAAGTACCAATCAGATCAGGCGCTCTTGGTATGTCGACATAGGGTCGAGCAGTTACAGGCCGACTGCCTACGGAGTAAAGAGAACACAGCAGCCCTAGAGATTACACGATCGAGCCTCGAAAAGGAAATTCAAGATCACCAATCGCGCATCCGCTCCCTCGAACAATCTCGGGCTGTGGTAAAGGACACTTTACGATCTACTCAGTTACAACTAAATGACTCGGCGCAATCCGAGGCAAGGTTGCGATCTGAACTCGAACTCAAAAGTCGCGAAATTGAACAACTGGAACAGACTGCCAGCCAACGCCAGGACAGCATCGAGAACTTGGAGAAGTCAAGAGCTCAGGTAGAGGAAGAAGCAGCGAACTACAATTCCCGGATCCAGAAGCTTGAAACGTACACCAGTGGCCTAGAAGATGAACTGCGTACTCTAGGGGACCAACTTCGTGCTGCCGAGCACCGAGAGGCTGAATACCAAAGGAAGATTGTCGAAAACGAAACTTATCGCGAGACCACGACAACCCACTTAGAGAGAAGTCAAGAGAACGTCAGCACCTTGGAAAAGGCGGTGGCTTTCTTCGAAGCCCAGGCTAAGGAATATGCCACAAAAATCTCATTGTTCGAAGGTGATGTCTCGAGCCTCCATGACGAATTGAGAACCTCCGAGGAATTAAGAGAGCATACGAAAAATGCTCTAGAAACCACTAAGCTGTCTTTAAAAGATCTAGAATCGAATTTACAGGCTACGACTGAGGTGACAGCGAGGCTACAGGCAGACTTAGAGTCAACCCAATCGAGTAAACGTGACACCGAGCACGAGCTTCATGTAATCAAAGACCGTTTATGCCAGGAGTCAGATAGCAGGGCTGAATTGCAATCTGGGCTAGATTCTCTACTGTCGGACCACGCAAGATTGGAAACTGGTCTGCAAACAGCTCACGACAAGATCCACTCCCTAGAAAACCACGATACAGAAGTTCAGCGTGAGCTCCAGGTATTAAAGGATGCGAAAGCGTCCGTGCAAAAGAGTTTTGACGATGCTCAGCAATCATCATACGATCTACAAATAATGTTGCAGAGTAGCAAAGACAAGCTCGTATCAATGGAAGCTTTAATGGCAGACATGCAACGCAAGCTGAAGAAAACCGAGGAATCGAAGTCCGGCTTACAGGTTGAATTGCATCAGGTCCAACATTCCAAGGCAGAAGTCGAGGAGCGCCTTAGCGGCGCATTAAACTCAAACGCTGATCTTGAAAAAGATATTTCTTCTACCCGAGAACGCTTGGTTCAGGTCGAATCCAATGAGGTCGAACTCCAATTCAAGCTTTCTGGATTGCAGGAAGAGGTGCTCCACATTGAAAATCTTAAAGCTGAAGTCGAAGAGCGACTGAAAGAGGCTTTGAGATCTAATGCTACTTTCGAAGAAGATCTTGATTCTACCCAATCGCGCCTATGCCTCGCCGAAGCCAATGGTGCGACGCTCCAATCCGAAATTTCTGAGCTAAGCGACAATGTACTCCATATTGAACATTCCAAGGCCGAGATCCAAAAGCAACTGGACGATGTTTTGAGGGCTCATAGTGACCTGGAGAAAGACTTCAATTCTACTCAGTCACGCCTCGCCCTCGCCGAATCCGAAGGAGCCATTTTTAAGTCTAAGATTTCCGAGGTAGATCGGGAGCTCGATACCTTACGCCATACCAACATCGAGACCGAAGAGCGACTCAACGATTCAATGAGGTCCAATGCTGAATTTGAGAAAGATCTCAAGTCCACTCAGTCACGTCTAACTCTTTTCGAATCTGAGGGGGGTGTTTTCAAACTCAAGCTTTCCGAAGCAGATAAAGAGCTAGAAACCTTGCGCCACGCCAAAGCCGGACTCGAGCGGTCGGAAAATGACCTCTCGCTCCGTCTTGAGATTGCTGAACAAGAGCTTCAGTCAGTGAAAACAGCGAACGAGCGCCTGGAGTCGTTCCTCGAGCAGGTGGAGCAAGACATGCAAGCGGCCGAAGCTGCAGTGGAAGAGAGCCAGTCTCGTCTCAATAACTTCGTTGACGAATCGAATGCCAAGCTCACTGCGGCAACATCCTCGAAACTGAAATACAAACGGCGGCTTACCGCAAGGAATAAAGAGTTGGAAATCCTCATGGACGAGAACTCAGAATTGCATTATCGTGTTTGTAAGAAGGACAGGGAAGTTGAGTCATTAAGGAGATGTGAAATTCGATTGAGTGATGAGGTTAGGGCTAAGGAGGATTTGATCGAGGAGATGAGGCAAAGTCACGAGCGTAGGCTTCAGGCGGAACTACAGACCAAGCAGCAGGCGATCGAGGAGCTAAAAGAGAGCCACAGGGGAAGCTTGCAAGTCGAGTTTCAATCGAGGGACGAGGCGATCAAAGAATTAAAGGCCAGTCATGAAGGCCGTCTTAATGCCGAGATACAAGCCAGACACGCAATGGTTGAAGAGCTAAAGAGCAGCCACGATGGTCGTCTCAAGGCGGAACTGCAAGCAAGGGATATGGCCATCGAGGAACTGGAACGCAACCATGAGGCTCAGCTTCAGGTGGAACTTCAAGCCAAGCACCAGGCGATCGCGGAACTAAAAACCAGCCACGAAACTCAGCTCCAGGCAGAATCACAAACAAGACATGAGGCAATTGAGAAGCTGAAGAGTATTCATGTAGGCCAACTCCAAGCGGAATTGCAAGCAAAGCGTGAGGCCATCAAAGAACTACAGAGCAGCCATGAGATTCGTCTACAGGCAGAACTGGAGGCCAAGCGTGAGGCAATCAAGGAGCTAGAACAGGAGAGCGAGCGCCGACTTCACAACGAACTAATCGCCAAGGATGCGACTTTTGAACAGTTCCAGAAGAGGAGTGAAGATCGACTTCAAGATGAACTAAAGGCCAAGAACGCAATTTTTAGGGAACTACAGAAGGGCATCGAAAGCCGATTCCAGGCGGAACTTGAAGCCAAGGATACGACCTTTGAGAAGCTCCAGAGGGATAGCGAGAGCCGATATCAAGGCGAATTAGAAGCTAGGAATACTGCAATTGAAGAGCTGGAGATACGCAAGCACGAGTTCGAGTCGTCCATCGCTGCACTGGAACAGGAGATGAACACGCTTAGGGAGAACAAGAACACTTTCGAGGAGATGGTTGCAATACTCCAAGAGAAAACACACAACTTGGAAACTCAGGCAAAAGGTGAGCAACTTGTCGATTCGGAAGATTCGGCGGGATGGGCCAGCGCCAGGACTCATCAAGACGAGGCTGAAGCCGAAGCCCAAGCCGGTACAACAAGCACTGTCATTCGACGCGCTCTGAGCCCGAGACTTAGAACCATGCAAAGTCTCTCAAGCATCGGTGAAGTTGAACCTAGGCCGACTACAAGTGATACTGCCGTGTCTAGGGGCGAGAATTCTGAAATGTGGTGTAGCGAGGTGGAGCGACTGAAGGTCTGGAGAAACGAGACGGCAGTGCAGCTCAAAGAGATGAAGGAAGTTGAGGCCGACCTCAAAAAGTCGTTGAAGGCGAGCGAAGCGCAACTTCACGACTTGGAGAAGCAAGCAAAACCGTACGTCATCTCTGTCACGTTCCTGCTTTTTTTTATTCAAACAGTAGCTAACAGTATGTCTAGGAAGCGTCGTCGTACTCTCCTCCAAAAGCGCAAATCCCAAATGATGATGGAACAACTCTCGCCCAAATCTCGCCCATCCACCGCCATGCTGTCTCCAAACTCGCGCCCGTCCACTGCCATGCTATCTGTGAATTCACGCCCGTCTACAGCAATGCCGCTCACCTCCCCATCCCCGGACAAAGACCGCCCAAGGACATCACATCCCGACAGCCGACCCGGCTTTGAAACTCGGCGTTGGTCTAGTCTCCCCCGACCACAAACCACACATCGTCCGCATACGAGCTTTGGCAAGTTGCATTTGCCAGTAGCGAAAAGGGGTTCTGAAGGGGGGTCGGAGGGTGCTCACTCCCTAGGCTCAGAAAAGAGAAGGTGGAGTGCTTCGATTCGGAAGCTGTTCAAGTAAGTGTTAATGATTGTTTATACTGTTTGTTTGGACGCTGCAATGGTCTCAATCTTGTTTGGTTTTGCATGGGTTTGCGTTACTTTGGTATTCTTACGGCCGTCTTATGATTCTTTATTGTACATGAACCGTTTCTCTTCGTCTTGGGAGGTACATAGTAGGGAGCTTCAATTGCATCACATCGTGGTTTGGGCTTCTCCTTTCGAAAGGTTTTACATGGCGGTAGAACACCAGTACATAGATATTCAGGCAGCAGCAACAACAGACATAGCTTGTGATTGGACAAGGCTGTGCACCCTTACCTCTACCTTTCTCTGACCCTGAACTCTTGACACCAAACGATCCATCCGCTAGCAATATAAGGGAATGTAAAGACAGATATATTTCTCCTTTACAGCAATCGGAGCACGCGCACCAAGCTTCGCATCTATAGGAGGAAGGGGAGCAAAAATGGGAAAGTCCAGCGATGAGAAAATATCTCTTCACATGACAGTTCCTCATAGAGTAGCTCTTCAAAACGACTATTCAATCTGATTCTTCGGACGAGTTAGATTGAATGCAACGATAAGTTCCGTCTTTGTCTCTTTTCATTATCAAAGAACGACCCTTGAATTGGATTTCTTCTTTACTTCAATCCCCAAACGGCTATGGCAGCAAGCATGACGTTGTTGTCATGCTTGTAGGAGATAAGTTCCATTTCGGGTTAATATTGGTAGGGTAGTTCCTTTTTCCAATTCAATCTCGAATCAAATTTCCCAGGTATGAAATGTTTGCAAAGGGGTTGAGGAACCGTGTATTTGCTTTCCACTATCGTATACCTCGATGCAGAGAACCTCACTCCCAGCCTTATAGAAAATCGTAAAGTATATCAATATCGCGGCTTATCATATGATGCCAGCGCTCTAACTCTGCATCCTTGCCAACCCGAGTCCCACCCATTCACAACTGCTCTACTTCCAGCTCAACGTCCAACTCCCTTTCCATGCGCCACCACATGTCACATCATTTAACTTGACCTTCAATATCCCCTTCTCCTCATCAAACACCACATTCCCCTCTCCAACACCCTCCCCGTTCAATGTCACATCCCCTACCTCCGTTACACCCAGAACCGTCACATTACCCATCGCATTCCCATCTTCATAGGTGCCGCTCACGCTCGCTTCCAGTGCCCCACACCCTGCCTTGAATGAAATGAAGAGGGATTCAGCGGGCTCGAGCGACTCCCCATCGTCGACGTATAGTTCCCCCTCCGCATTTCCATCTGCACCTAGCGCGACTATCAGGCCCCAGGGATTCTTCCTCGACTCAGTGGTCGTGTACCCGGGCTCCTGTGTTGGGAGCACAGAGCCACCTCTTACAAAAACCGGAATATGGCCCAGTGGGGCGTCGATGGTAGTATTCACACCAGCCTGAGCGTTGACTTTTGTAGAGGTATACCAATCATACCACACCTCGCCCTCCTTAATCCCGGGGAAAACACCATTTACTGTCGTAACTTGCGGCTCGAGGACTGGGGTAATCAGCAACGACGGGCCAAGCAGGAACTGCGTATCTACGCCCGCGAGTTGCGGATCATTAGGGAACTCCCAGGCCAAGGCCCGCATAACGGTAGACCCGGAGTTGTGCGCATTGTAGAAAAGCGTGTATATGTACGGCAGCAGCGAATAGCGGATATGCATTGCTGTTTTCGAGGCCTCGGCGACGGAAGACCAGCGGAAGGGCTCTTGGGAGTTTGCGCTAAGCACGTTATGGTTGCGGTAGAAGGGACTATAGAATACTTAGTAACGAAGGATAATCGCCTGGGCGATAAGATAGTAGGAGAGACTTACAAGAAGGCACTGAGCTGCATCCAGCGCGAGCAGAGCTCGTAGTCGGTGTTGCCGTTGAAGCCACTGGGGGCTCTGTTAATTACTGCGAGGCGGAGAGGGTAAGGAGAGACTTACCAAGTGTCGACGCCGAACATAGGAATACCAAATAGAGAGAACGACAACGCTTGTGGGATTGAAAAATACATGTAATACCATTTCGATGCGTTGTCCCCGCCCCAGTGGCCTGTCCATTTGCCCGACCCGGCGAAGGTGGACCGGCCGATTATGAAGGGACGTTTTCCGGGGAAAACGCTTAGGAGCCCTTGGTACGTTGCATTGAGAATTTGGTGCCTAAAATACGTTAACACCGATTGTGACATGGAACTCATTAGAGAGTTTGGAATGAGAAACCTACCCCCAAATATTGTGCACATCATACTCCTCAACACCATTATGATGCGTAGCATTCGGGCTCACAGCGTGTACCGCGAGATCACCCTGAACATTATCAATCACGTACGGTGGGTAGTTAACATTCCTCACGCCCGGTGTAGGAGTCGTTCTTAAATAGACTGTTGACGTAGGTGCTACTTCTGCGGTCGATTTCGCTGCTGCCTGGCTCGAAGAAGCCGACAAAGCGGACGCGGCTTCCGTTGCATTGGTGATGTTGAAAGATTCGGGGTACTCGTAAATGATGTTATTTAGTTCTCCAGGGAGGGAAAAGGGTGGATGGACCGGGTTGAGTGTCACGTTTCCAGTACCGCATGAGCCAACACAGAAGGATGAGACTTCGGACATGTCGATCCAGATACCGGAAAAGGGTACTTCTTTATACCAATCGACACTACAAAGTTAATGGTGATTCCGCGTTAAGAGGGACATACATACATCTCATTGACCCACCACGGAATACCTGATTCCGAAAACCAATCAGGGAAGACAGTATAACCAGGCCACACGGCACCGATATACTGGCTCCCATCTGGGTTCGATAGGAAAGCACCTGATGCATTTCCTCGAGTGTACGTGTCGTAGGCATCGCTCGCGTTGGTAGGATTAGGAATATAGATGGCGGAATCCACAATTGGAACAAAGTGCTGGTTATTGCCATGCAGCCATTCAAAAAAGTCTTTGACCCCGGACGACGGGAAAGTGACAGGATCTAACGTAAAGTCTCGGTATCTGATCTGTGGATTAACAACCTGAGACGTGTTGAGATCCAAGGAAAACTTACTGGTCCATGTAATCGATATCAACCCAGATAGTCTCTGTGGTGGCAATTAGCGATCAAGATTTTCCCGAAGCAATTAGAAGCGATGAATATACCTAGAGGAATATCGAAGTCCTTAAACGTCTGGACAATGTCGCGAAGCTCTGTCCAATTTCGATATCCCCAACGACACTGGTGATAGCCAAATCCCCAATAAGCTTGCATGGCTGGCAACCCAATAGCGGATAACTGGTACTGTTTAGTGACATCCGGCTGTGTCGGCCCCTCAAAGAAGAACAAGTCGATGCTTCCTCCCAGCGTTCTCCACGTGATGCTATCAGGTTGCAGGAGAACTTCCTGGCCGTGCGCATTACGGAGATAGACGCCGTGGGAATAGGACTTATAAGACGAATTTCCACCGTAGCCTCTCTCGTCTAACACGGATTTCTTGACGAGCTTGTTCTTGCCATATTCGTCTGCCTCGAAATAACGTGTATCTAGGTAAAACGGATGACTTCCGTAAAGATTGTCGTCAATTGGATCGCCTACATCTGCTGCGTAGATGGTCGCTGTTAGGTTGTTGCTGAGCCGCAGCCCGTGTATTCTTTCTCCAAGTCCATAGAGGTTGTAGTCATCTGGGAGAGAGGAGCCAAATTCGATAAACTGGTCTTCGTAGACGAGCTTAGTGTTTTCCGAGGTGAAGAGTACATCTTTTGTTGAGCGGCGTGTGACGCTGAACCAAAACGATGGATTATTACCCCCTATATACGTTAGTATTTAACTACGGGTAGAGGAGATCAACAAAGGCTAACTCACAAGCAAATTCGAGATCGCTTTCTCCAGGATGGGTTTCCGAAGTCGGACGCGGAATGAGATCCTCTGGGATGACAAACCAGGAGGAGTTGGAAGAGCCCTGACACCGTTAGCCGTTATGCCTCATTGACGATTTCTTGAAAAGATATTGACATACAAGGTTCGCCGGACTGATGTTGATGGCCAGCCGAGTCTCACTTTGGTATTCCACCTTGAGATTGAGGACATCAACATCATTGCCGTACAAATTGCAAGGAGCACCAGCAAGTGTTAGGACTGCCGACAAACCATAGTCATCTTCTTGCAGCTGTGACGCCTTGTAGCCAGGGCAAACATCCTGGGCGTTAACGGCTTCCGGGTCCTTGATATTCGGTAGAAGAGGGGCTCCCTCATCTGCAGATGCCGGTATGGTAAACACAGAGCGGAAAGATGTTGGTGTGCCGCCGATCTCCACCGTCCCGAATGAGGCTGTAGGTGTTGCTGTCGCTGAACCGCCTAATCCGTCCGCCGAATTCACTGTGCTCTGTCCATTGGTCAACGCTAGGAAGAAGGACAATATTGACGTGGCTTTCAGGATGCTTGAGCGAGCCATGATATGTCAATGACCTTATGCTGAAGCAATTAAACTGGTAGAAGCTAGTAACGATCCAGCTCTCCAGGTGGCTCCAAAAAGGGAATGCAGCTCGATTGAAAGGTTGGAAGACTCAATGATTCAAAATCCTCTATGGGAGGGGGGCACCATTAAATATATCATGTTGGTCCTCGCCTCGGCAACGGGCTGCAGTTCCAACTTGTGCAAGCTCCAAGATCCCCGCAGTTGACCACGAAGCAAATGACGATATGCCAGGAACAAGGACAAGGAAGAGCATGCAGCATGCATAAGCGAACGAGCCGGGGAAGAATCTCGGAATACTGCCGCTTTGCACCCGCACATGTCTCACTGAGGCGTGACAATACTTTCTGAATGGAGAATAGTTCGTACTGAGGAGAGTGTGGGTGCGGGATGTGATTGAACTACGCATACGGCTCCGACGACTCCGTATGGCTACAGCCGACGAAACTAGACGAAGTGTGAGCTCGGGGATTGGATAGAGAAGCGTACCGAGACGGAGGACCGCCTTGGAGATGGTGGCACGATCACCCATAGCGCGAAAGGCTACATATTGGCCTGGGGTACTCTACCACGGGTGGTACAGTTCCTAGAGTAGCTTCCCACGGCCAGACAGGGTTCCACGACCGGAACCAAAAAGATGGGATGAGGCTCTCTCGTAGCTTCCTCGAGTACCAAAATGACTCTTTCCGATTTCTAATGTTCAGTTTTCAGGTCGAGGACAAAGGAAATACCCCGCCAACCCCGCTTCGGCTTCACAAGCTTCCCAACTCAACTCAACGCTTCCGTCGTGAGGCGATGCGCCCTTGGCCGTATGATGCTTGATTCCCAGGATGCCCACAACGCCAATCCATCACGACTCTACACCCGGCTTGGCTGGGAGCTTGGAGTGGGATGTCAAGCCCTGATCCAGCATCAATCATGCTTGAATCGTGCCTCGATCGTGTCTCTAGTGCCACGCCTCGAATTCTGAAATACGTGGGACGACGAAGAACTTAGTCTTCCTACCATACTCCTTCCAACCAGCCCTCCGTTCCTCCATTACCACCTTCTTTACTCGTACTGAGTAGCCGGGCCTCGAACATGCTCTGTGTTGTGCTTTCATGCTGTCATGATCTAAGGTCTCGATTTCCCCACAGACGGGCCATGGCTCCGGGAGACTAAGCGCGCGCGGATTGGTCAGAAGTCGGACCGACTCGGTCCGAATTCTGTGAATCGTACTGACAGCAACGGCAGAAATGCAAAATATCCCGAGTCCAGATCATCCTGTATTGTTGACCGAGCTTTAGTACAGTCCTTCGGGCCAGCTGATCAATGAGTCGAATTGGCTGAGGAACTGGACATTGTGTCCGGCCACCGGAAAAGCGTATACGCCTCCTCACAAATCGCAGTATCCCCGAGCGAAGTGTCCTTCGAAGCTTTATACGACGGACGCGTGACAGAAGACTCAACGCTTGTGTGCAAACTCGGCGCATACTCCGTGATTGGGGAAAACTGTAATTTGCCTGGCACGCTCGTACTAGGACTGCTTCTATACTCCTCGAATCGGAATGTCGGCGACCGTTGATGCGGGACAGCCTGTTCGGGGGTCACGAGCGCTATGGGCGGAGCTTCTTTTTGGATGGACTTAGAGGGAGAAGGCATCCTCTGCAGATTCTGTACAACATTGGCGGTTTTATAGCTGGAATCGCCCTCGAGCTCCATAAGCTCCACGGATGCTATCTCGGCCGGTTTTATAGGACATGGCAGCTCCTCGCGCGACACGATTCCTACAAGCCTATTCTGGTCATCTGCAAAAGTCCCCGAGTCCGTAGTATCTGCTTGCGGCCCAGACTGCTCGTTGTTCCCGGGAGCTTCCCATACATGCCGTTGTGCTCCCCGCCGAATACGCCACGTCCAGAAGCCGAGCCCTGCTCCGAGTATCACGAATACGACAATGGCGACCCCAATTCCGATGGCAGCTGATGTGTCTAGTCTGTGGGGCTTGACTGTTGTTGTTGTTGTTGTTGTTGCTGTGGGAAGTGGGTTGACGGAGACACTACTAGACGGCCCGCCAGAGTCATCGCAGCAAGGACTGCATACTTTCGATACACATATCCAATCCTGATCACAATCATCATTTGTGGTGCAAGATGCGCCTAGACAGTGCCCTAGCCATGTGCATGCCGAGTATGAAGTTGTTGGGATGGAAGAAGCGGTCGTCTGGATGCGGCTGACATTTGGGGAGGCTGTGGTGGACATCGGACGGAGATTTGTAGCGGTGGAGAAGCTCTGCCTCCCTCTGTGGCTTATCGTACACGTCATTCTTGCACAGGTTGATATCGAGAAGACATTACATCGATTCTAGCTATTGTTAAGCGATAGTATAGCTGATCTCAAGCCAAGTTCGGGTTTCCTTCAGTTCTAGATGTTGACATGGTCGATTCCGAAAGCAAAGGCTACGAGCATTTCTTCTGTCTGGGCCATACAAGAGATTGAATGTTTGAGGCAACAAGATAACATGTCTGATGGAGGGGTGGCAGGCTGAGCTTTTATCGTGCATTGGCAGCTGAAAGCTGGAGGCGCGTGGACAGGATCGGTGCATGGACCAATCATAGTGCGCACACCAGCGTCGCACCGCCGAGAGGAGGTACTAGAATCAAGAAAGGACTGACGAGGGAACTATAGAAAACAGTAGATAGTAGGCTATAGGGAATTGACGAAAACGACGATACTCATTGACGCTCGCTCGCCGTAGTGACGAAGCCTCAAGAAGCGAAAGGAAACTCGATAGTTAATCTTACAACTTATTGCGCAATGCTAAAATACTATGGAGTATCTTTTTTTTGGGGAAGCTTCTAATTAGATATTGAAATCGTTGAGTGAAACTCTGCTGAGTTGTAGTAGTGTTCCGGAGTCAGTCCTAGGAAACTGGTCACCTAGGCAGGTAATGTGCACATGCGCGATAGATGAAATGGGTTCATTTAGTAGCCGACAAGAGCAAATCCATGATCTGGTGATTTTAGTTGCTCTTCGCACAGTCCTATCTTAGCAACTGTTTGATATTCCCTCAAGTACTTGCTGTATCGCTGCTGACAACTCAACCACACTCAAAAGAAACATGTAAGCCCACTCCACCTCTACATACGGAATAGCGTGTCCTGTGTCGAGCTCCGTTGTTAGAGTAGGTGCTTAGCTCCGAGCTTATCTTCAAACTCCGCTGCGTCACGGCGGAACGCACAAGCTTGTGGCTGCCCTCGTGCTCTGGGAATAGCGTCTATCCCTCTATGTTATCCCCCCATGTTATTCCTCTACTATGGACACTCCCAAACAAAAGAAAGTATACTATTACCCCTAGGTTTCGCATCTTTGCCTGGTGGAAACTGAAATGAAGCAGTTGCTAAGCGCGGAATGCACCCGACCACTCGGCAGTGTTGTGGTGTCGTCATCCAACATTATTACCCCGCCACCAATCAGGAAGCTGCCAAAGATGTAGCTTGTAATCACCCCGCTACATCCGTGCCATTTGCCAGCATCCCCACGTCCTCCCCTTCACTCACTTCACTCTTCCTCTTTAGATGCGATCCGTAAGATTTCTCAATATCACTTCTTACATACTTCGAAGCTCGTATAAGCGACATCCGGTACTGCACAGGCGCGCATTTAGCAGCAGCATCCGAACCATGACGACCGAGTTCAAACTCAAGGGCGTGACATCCCTCACCAACTTGAAGAATGGAGATAAGCAGGAGGTTGAAGTCGAGGGCATCGAAGGTGGAAAGGTCCTACTGCTGAAGGTGCAAGACAAAGTTCATGCCACTTCAGCCAATTGTAAGTAAAGCTGGGATACAAACCCTATGTCTTGATGCTAGTAATACTACCACACTGGTGGCTTTTGAAGACTTCGTGCCGGCTGAATAGCAGCAGCGCCCTCCCTCTGGCGTTGAGAAGTTGACTAACCAGTATCCTACTTTAGGCACACATTTCGGCGCACCGCTGAAGAATGGTATCCTGACTCCCGAGGGACGATTGACATGCCCGTGGCACGGTGCATGCTTCAAGGTTTCGACTGGGGACGTGGAAGACGCGCCAGCTCTCGACCCGCTTTCCAAATATGAGGTTTTCGAGAAAGACGGAGCGGTGTTTGTGAAGAGCGATGAAGCCACTCTCAAGGCGAATCGAAGAGCCTTGAACTTCAAGTGCTCATCCGTGAGCGACGAGAAGGTCCTTGTTATCGGAGGGTATGAGTTTCGCAGGACAAGTCCAAACGGGATATTCTGCTAATTAAGAGACAGTGGAAGCGGAACTATCGGTGCTATCGAAGGCCTGCGAGGCGGAGGATATACTGGGCAGATCACGGTCCTTTCCAAGGAAGGCTACCGACCCTATGACCGGACGAAGCTGTCGAAGGCATTGCTGGCTGATATTTCGAAAGCTGCATGGAGGGCCCCCGAATTCTACAAGGATGCTTCAATAGACATCATCGAAGAGGAAGTCAATAGCGTGGACTTCTCGGCTAAGAAGGTTCAGACGAAATCCGGCAAAACCTACGAATACGCAAAGCTTGTCCTGGCGACTGGTGGTAGTCCAAGGTTAGATAACTCGCATTGTCCTTTAATATTGCTAATTCTAATTACTATTCTAGGTGGCTTCCTCTGGAAGGGTTGAAAGGAGACCTGGAGAACGTCTTTGTGCTTCGCTCCCTGCCAGATGTCCAAGGCATTCTGAAGGCTGTTGGCGACAACGGAAAGAAGATTGTCGTGATCGGTAGCTCTTTTATCGGCATGGAGGTTGGCAACTGTCTTGCGGGCATGAAAAATAGCGTGTCGATCATCGGCATGGAGTCAGGTAAGCTCCTTCCCTGACTACCCTACACTCGACTAAAATGTTTTAAGAACCAATGGAACGGGTCATGGGGGCTAAGGTGGGGGAGATCTTCCGCAAACTCCTGGAGAAGAACGGCGTGAAGTTCTATATGGGGGCAAGTGTCGACAAGGCTACAGCGTCCAAGAGCGATCCGTCCAAGGCCGGAGCGGTACATCTGAAAGATGGAACCGTATTGGAAGCCGATCTCATCATCGAAGGCGTCGGTGTTGCTCCGGCTACAGAGTACTTGAAAGACACACAAGGTGTCAAGCTTGAAAAAGACGGGTCTCTCAAGACGAACGAGTCGTTCGAGGTCGAGGGCCTGAAGGACGTCTACGCCATTGGTGACATTGCAACTTACCCGTACCATGGTCCCGGGGGTAATGGAAATGCTGTTCGGATAGAACACTGGAATGTTGCTCAGAATGCTGGCCGTTCAGTTGCCAACTCCATTGCCCACCCCGACGCCAAGCCGAAGCCCTTCATCCCGGTCTTCTGGTCGGCACTTGGATCTCAGCTGCGGTACTGCGGGAATACGGCTGGCGGTTACGATGACGTGGTTCTCGTAGGCGAGCCGGACAAGCCGTCGTTCATCGCATATTACACGCAGGGCGAGACAGTGGTGGCAGTTGCGTCCATGGGCAAAGACCCATATGTCATGCAGAGCGCCGAGCTGATGAGGAGGGGCAAGATGGCAAGCAAGAGTGAGCTGAAGAAGGGGATTGATATTCTCGAGATCAATCTGCCGTCGGAAGTGAAGATTTGAGACAGGGTCCTGGGGTATGGCAGCCGGGTGGACTGGCTTGGGCACAAATGAGCTTGTCTTTCGGTATAGAAAAGGGGCCTCGAATACTAAGAAGTGCTCCGTTCGCCAGTGACGTCAAGAGCAATAGTGAGATATTTCTTCATGGCCACGCATCCTGGTGTACAACTGGCGGGGAGACGTGATAGTAACTCGTGACGCGCCGGCGGGACTTTTGCTACTATTAATCTCTCCATTATAGTACGATTTTCTGGCGACGACAGACGAGCTTCAGTGCACCATGGGCCCGTCAGCAGGACTCCAAATCAAGGGTGGAAAGAGGGCATCGAAGCTGGATGTAGAGTGTCTATGTTGGGAGGACATCAGCGAAGTGCGGCAGTCGGTCGGGGCGGGTCAAGTAGCTCCGATGCTAGCGCGGTTAATTTCCGAGGGAAGCTGTTCGCCCAAGGCCATAGCGGAGGGCCTAAACGAGTCAATTGTATACCAACTCTGAGCCTCACAACGGGCATCGTGGACGGCGGTTGCCAGAGACGTGCGGTCGACGGCGTGCCAGGCCATGCGAGTCATACCGAGGCAGGTGCCGATTGGAGAGACTGGCGAAGGCGGGCGCTGGACTGCAGGGACATGGCCTGCAGCGCGATGGGCTGGGGGCTGAGGCGTGACGGACGTTTTTCTGATGGAGTCGCGCGCTGGCGATGAATGTTGTTTCTCTGGCCGCCGCCGGGGGCTGCTGGAGCAGAATGTGCTCGACCAGGGCGCGACGGACGCGCGCGCACAGACGGCGACGGCAGACGTCGTCGCCCCGGGCAGTGGTCGAGCAGCTTCATCGGGACTGAAGACTGGAGGGCTGCCCTCGAACTGGTCAGCGGCGGGCGAGGCATGGCATAAAGGGCAATTTGCGCCATCCAAGCGCGTACCAGGTTGGCAGTTTTGAAACAGCTACGCATGCCGGCCCGCACCTGTCTGTGGTCCCTTTCTTGGGCGGCTGGCCGACTTCAGGCGCAAGACACAAGACGCAGAAGGCGTCGGCGGCGGCGGCGACGGCCCAGGAGTTGGCTGCTCGCTGGCTGGGAACTGCGCGCACCATGGCCACAAGGCAGCGCGCGCGACGCATGGTGGCATGGTGCTGGGAGCCCCGGCTGCTCTAATTATCCTCTACCGTGCTGTTGTGCCTCGCCGCCGATAGCTAACTCCTTTCTTTGCTTGCAAGCCACCAAAAGCGAGATTGGCATGCCCTCCAGCCCTGCACCTCCATCAGCCGCGCTCTCTCCTGCTCACCTGCACTCTCTCGTCCAGCACGCCCGCCCGCCGTCGACAATCTGCACGCCTCCACCACCCAGCGCTCGCCGTCGCAACCGCTGTGCCCGGCCGCCTCGCTGCGTCCTGCATCGCGCCCACGCTGCCTGAGGCCACCCACCCACTGACGCTCGCTTCCCTTCCCGCGCCATCACCCGCGCGCCGCATGTGAAGGGGCTCACTCACCACCACCACCACCACCACCACCTCCGCGCCCACCCCCAGTCCCCCTGCCGTCGCTCGTGCCATCTCGACAATTGCATGCCCGCGTGCGAGCAGCATTGGAATCAGCAGCAGTAGTGGCAGCAGCAGCAGCAGCAACAACAACAACAATAACAACAGCAGCAGCAGCAGTAGGAACAACCACGGCCGCAGCAGCAGCCAGACACCGCCTCGCACGCCTGCCACGCTGGTTGCGCCGCGTGAAGCCTTGATGCGTACATAGCGCCGTACTCTGTCCCTGCGACCACCGACCCGCTCCACGGTACTCTGTGCCTGAGCGACTGCCAACTCCGGTAGTACTCGCTGCCACCGCCCAGCTAGAGCGCTAGAGCTCCACCGACCGCCGACGACCCCCGACCGCCGCCCTTGCTGGCCGCGCGAGAAGAGCATGTCTTCGGCCGCGGTGCAGCAGAGTGGGCCGTCGCTATCAAGTCGCTCACCGCATGCCCGCGAGCAGCAGTTCTATAATACCCAGCAGCCGCAGCCGTCGCCCGCCGCCGCCGCCGCCGCGTCGCCGGCCTCGTCCCGCAAACCCTCGCGCCGTCCCAGCGGAAATAATGGAGCGTCACCAAACACACCGACTACCCCCCAGACTCACCACTCCCCAGCTGTGTCTAACAACTCGACTCTAAATACCCCCCGTGCCCAGCCCCTCGCTCCATCGGCGCACTCGTCGCCCGCCATGACGGCGGCCGCCGGCGCCCCCATGCCGCCCCCGCGCACATCCTCGCATCGCAGCCAGGCTGCCTCTGGAACCAACAGTCCAGCCACCTCGCGCCAGCCCGCAGCGTACACAGGCGGAGGCGACAAGGATAGGATCCGCGATGACACGGCAAGCGCAGCCGCCGCCGCAGCCCAGTCTCGTAGAAAAGGCAAAGACAGCCCGCGTCATCAGGGCAGCTCGAGTAGGTCAAAACCCTCGCCGAGTCAACCCTCCCACAGTCGCTCCGCCTCAGCGGTTGGGCAACCACCCACAGGCACGAATCTACCGCGTGAAGAGAGCGTCGTGATAAACCGGGTCGTGGTTACGGACCCGCAAGAAGACATTGCCCGCGCAGAGGCAAGGCAGGCTGAATCAATACCCGTATCCTCAGGGAACGACATCACGCCTATAACCGGCCTAGGCCTAGTCAGTAGCGAAGGCGTCGACGATGGCGGCCGAGGCGCGGGAAAGAGTCGACAAGACCATTCAAAATCTGAAGGCTCGGGGAAGCGGTCAAGATTTGGCAATTACATTCTGGGGCAAACACTCGGAGAAGGCGAGTTTGGTAAAGTGAAGATGGGCTGGAAAAAGGACAGCAGCGTCGAGGTCGCCATCAAGCTAATCAGAAGAGAGACATTGGGAGGAAATCAGAACCGCCTCCAAAAGATCTACCGCGAGATCCATATCCTCCGCGGACTGGAGCATCAGAATATTGTCCGACTGCACGAGATGGTGGAGACGGAACGCCACATTGGCATCATATTAGAATATGCCTCTGGAGGAGAACTCTTCGACTATATCCTCAACCACCGGTACCTGAAAGACGGCGCAGCACGTCGGCTGTTTGCCCAACTCATTTCAGGTGTGGGCTACCTACACAAGAAGGGCATCGTACATCGGGATCTGAAATTGGAGAACCTGTTATTGGACCGAAATCGGAACATTATAATCACAGACTTTGGATTCGCCAATACCTTCAATGCGGACGACGAGTTGGGAGAGGAGATTGAGTTCAATCTGGGCAACAAAGACTTTGTGAGATCAATGGGGCTCGAAGCCACCGATGGCGCTCGCCGCGGAGATCTTATGCAAACCAGCTGCGGTAGCCCGTGTTATGCCGCCCCTGAGCTGGTCGTTAGCGATTCGCTTTACACAGGCAGAAAGGTGGACGTGTGGAGTTGCGGTGTTATTCTGGTAAGCTCTACTTATTTTATCTTTGAATCACTATCTAACTCTCTCGTAGTATGCCATGTTGGCCGGATATCTACCCTTTGACGACGATCCAGCCAATCCTGAGGGGGATAACATCAACCTTTTATACAAATACATCGTGTCGACTCCGCTCACGTTTCCGGAATACGTCACGCCACATGCGAGGGACTTGTTAAAACGCATCCTAGTGCCTGACCCAAGGAAACGAGCCGATCTTTTCGAAGTTGCTCGACATAGCTGGCTCAGCGATTACGCCCACGTGGTTAGCTTCATCACCTCAAGTGCAACTGCTGCAAACGAGGCCCAGAAGGCATCTGGGTTGAATAGTAAGCATCCTACTGTGCTGTCATGTACTTTTTCTAACTCGAACTTAACATTAGAAGATCCCTTCGACGCACCTACGCTTGCACGAAGTGCCTCTGTGCGCGAACCCGGAAAGCCACACACTGCTGTCACTCCCGTTGGCGGACTCACAGCTAAGCGTGAGCAAATCAACCGGAATGAGCAACCCGAGAAGCCCAAAACCAACCGCGACAACAAACGCCGAACAGTGCAAGTCGAGTACGTGGCACCTCAGTCACAAACTGCCCGCGGGGAAGCATCGCCACCTACGGCTACCGTTGGAGCATCAAAAGCACGTGTCAAAGAGCAGGGCCCGGTCGAAGTTCCTCCTGTCGATGGCTATCAATCTGCAGGCACCAATGCGCGCCAACCTCGTACGACCACTCTAACAAGTTCTATGGCCCCTCCAACAAGGCCGACCAGAGAAACGCAGAGATCGATTTCGGATTACACAGCGTTCAACACGGTGCCTGTTACGTCTTCAAATCGACCATCCACTGGTGGCACGCTCGGTGGCGGTTCCCGTTTACCATCGAGAGGAAACTCGTACGGACAACCTGTCGCTGCAACCGTCGCGCAGACGAACGCTGAGGGGCGGTTCTCGCAGCCAAAGGGCAAACAATACTCCATTTCAGGCCCAATACCTCAACCCGATCTATCCCAAATGGGCGAGCCGTCAATCGGTCAACCGAGCACGCAACGAGTTACAGCGATACAGGCCGACGCACAAGGTGCGAACAATAAGGGACACAGACGGTCCAACACGGTTAGTGAGACCCTCGGACGCGTAACGAGCATGTTCAGTTCTCGTCAACCCTCCTACCAAGATACCACCTCTCAATCCCCGAGCCAGACTTCGAACAAGATACAGAAGTCATATCCTCCTACCAGCATGCCAGGTCCAATGGCTAATGATGAGCAACCGCGACAGAGTAATGAATCGAGTCGTCGAACCTCATTCGGATTTAGTAGAAAGAACACGGATAAGTCAGACAACCCCGGGAAGTCGAATAGACGCTTCTCGCTTCTCCCCTCTTCATTATCCAAAACTTTCTCTTCTAGCCACAGAGAGAGTATGCCGCCACCAAACAGCTCGCACTCCGCATCTGATCGCCGTGTTTCAGCCGCCGCAGCCCCGCGTAGCCGAGGGAACTCGAGACCAGGGATGGCTTTTGGTCGTGGCGATTCCCGCAGTCCCAGCCAGAGCACAAATGGCAGCAATGTACACGTCTCTGGATTTTACGACGGGCAGATGGATAATAGAGGTGCAAGGGCAGGTGCTGCGGGTCCATCGAGCGCACCCGCAAACCAAACACATTTTGACTACGCAACGCAGCCACCGATTGGCGACGAGAAGTTTCCAGGACCCAGGGAACCACATCCCGCGTCTCAAGCCCCTCAGCCGTACATCGCCCCTGACCGGCCGTACCGCCACGCCAACGACTCAGAGGCCTCGGAACCCGTCCCGAATTCCAATTCATACTCACAACAATCATCTCAGGGCCGATACCCTGCAGGCTTCAACGGGACAGATGGCCCCACCTCAGAGGCGAGAAAGGAGAGACCAGGGGTTCTACAAAAGAGCAGAAAGTTTGCAGATGCATATGAGGATAATGGCGGCAGTAAGAATCATTCCGGGAGCTCGGGTAGTAGCAAGCGCGTCATGGACTTCTTTCGACGGATGGGTAGACAGAGAGAAAAGGAGCGGTAATTGCAAGAGGAGAATATTATCTGGGGTGTGTAAACTTATTCTTTGGAGTATTGCTCCCTTGGTTGATGAGGAAGAGAGAGATGTGCAGGGCCGAGGAACGTGGAATCTGTCCAGGCAGATGCTGGATATTGACATTTCAGTCTACCGGTTACGGTGGATTGGACTGGGCTTAGGGTAATATTGCATTAGCAGGTGTTTATGAGGTGTTCCTCCTTGCTTGTTATTCTGTTTTTTTTTGGTGGTGTTTAATTGGCAGATTGCTTTTTTTTTTGTTGGCTTTCCAGACCAGTCGAATATCCGATATCATGGATGCCGGTCGGTTGTTTGGAGATGTAGTCTAATTCCTACTCTGTTTCCCAGCCCTACCTACTACTACTACTACTACTACTGCTGCTACTGCTACTGCTACTACTACTTACTGCCAATGTTTCTCCTCTCCTCTCCTCTCCTCTCCTCTCCCCTTTTTCATGTCTTGCTTCGAATTCGAGACGGCGGGGGTGGGTTTCTGTGCCTTTCGAGCAACTGTACTAAAGCGTGCATATTGTAATTACGAGACTGAGGGAGTGAGGGAGTGAGTGGGTGAGTGAGTGGGTGAGTGAGTCGAGGGTATTGGTAGCAAAGCAGCCGTTGTACACGGAAAGGGGGTGGGATAGAACGGAATGGAACGGAACGGAATAGAGAAGAGAAGAGAAGAGTAGAATTGGAGGGAGTAGGACGGGTGCGGAATAGAAAGTTGCATAGCATACCTGAGACTTGGCGGGGATCAAAGTCGCTGTACCGAATAAAACACATGCAAAGAATTGATTCGTGGATTGACTGGCTGACTGGCTGACTATTCTGCTGTGCTGCACAAAATCAAAGACATGAGTTGTTTGCCGGCTGGCTTGAACGTGCAAGAAAACTGCGCGGGGTAATCGATCAAGAACAAAAGATGATTTGTTTCTACATTGTGCGTGACGACTGGATAGGGTGGAATGTATAGATTTTGAAAACTCGGGGATTCTCTCCCATGTATGCATGTTCCCCCTTGTCGATAATTACAATCTAGACTTGCTCCTACGCAAGATCTCCGAAATTAGATACTGGTCCGATATCTGTCTGCACCAAGGGAAGGGAAGGGAAGGGAAGGGAAGGGAAGGGAAGGGTATCTATCATGCTGCGCTTGCCGCTACTCGGTGTATGAAGATAGGAAAGCCGCCCATGATGCCGTTCCGAATGCACGCATGCACGTCCTTGAGTCGGATTGAAACTTGAAAATCACCAGAGAGGTTGAAACCCTGTTGTTGAGGAATAGGCCCGGGGCGAAGTTTTGGTGTAGATCTACGACGGAGGTAGCTCCCCGCCATCCTTCTCCTTGGTATCCGCTGGCGCAGTGCTACCGCCGCCGCTGTTCAGGTAACTAAGATAACAGTTCCAACCTATGCCACCCACGTATTAGCGCACATGTCCACTCTTCTTTGCCAAACCTCAACCGGCTCGTGGACTCGACTCCGCACCCCTACTCTCCCATTCTCTGCATAAGAAAAAAAAGAAAGAAAAGAAAGAAAGAAAAGAAAGACTTACCAAGCGCGACAAAATTCACAACCAGCACCCTGTGCTCCAACGGGACATACTTGAAGTTGACTCCCTGGACCCACGGCCACAGCAAGAAGTTATTCGTCATGCCCGGCACCCACGCCTTCTTCAATCTCTCTGTCGGGCTGCTGCCCTCTAGATAGGCCATCGAGGATAGGAAGACCGTCATGTTGACCGGTGCGAACACGAATTGATCGCAGGCAAC
The DNA here is from genome assembly GCA_010093585.1 of Melanomma pulvis-pyrius CBS 109.77. Lineage (NCBI taxonomy): Eukaryota > Fungi > Ascomycota > Dothideomycetes > Pleosporales > Melanommataceae > Melanomma > Melanomma pulvis-pyrius. The sequence goes on along the minus strand of MU001784.1, from coordinate 2,995 downwards.
CCGCGCAGCAATGGTCCCGTTTTTGGAAGAAAGGTTGATGCGGGAGGCCAGGAAGCCGTACCATTTTGTTGCCGCGGGGCCGAAGACGGCTGAAGAGGGGGGGGGAGGTCAGTTGGGGAATTGCGAGGGGAGGAAAGGGGGGGGAGGGGAAGGGAGGGAGACTTTACCACCGCCATATGCAGCCATGCGCCCCGTTCTCGCAAGATTATGCTTCTCGAGTCCGACCTTCTCCACGCCTTGCTGCGCCATTACGTCGCCAGTTGCGAAGAGCACCTACACATACAACCCATTAGCTTTATATGCCATCATCCCAAAAGAACCCCCCGCCGTCCTCTCTTTTCAAATCCTTGCATGCGGTGCGGGGAGTGTATAGCCTTCGATTGGGGGGTTGTAGAGAGGGACATCTAGACTTGGACGAGCGTGTACATACCGCCGTAGTGACACTCTGCGTAAGCAGGGGCGCCGACGCGAGCTTGGCCTGGTACCTGTGTGCACACTCCAATTAGCTCGCTACCCTCTTCTCTCTCTCTTCCTCTCCACAGATGGGACAGACATACCAGCGAAACGCCATATTTCCCAGCTATATCCCAACTCAACGAACTACAGAAGAATAATTTCAATATGCAGAACGCCCAATTGCTCTATGCCTGCGTACAACCTGGGATAGACGGAGGTGAGCCCAAAAAAAATGCGAGGGGTGTAGTTGTGTAGATGTAGTCGAGCGGAACCCACATTTTGCGCCGATGATGTCGGTCGGCTGCAGGGCCCCTAGCTCTGACGTCGGGTCGGGAAAGCTTGGACCCACTCGCAACTCTTTAGCATGTATGGTGAATCATGGGGGTGGGCGGTCGGGTTGCCCGATTCTGCTGGGCAGCTCCACATGGTCACCAAACGGAACAATTGGTCCAGCGAAAATAGTACTCCAAGGTGGGATTCTCTTATTGTACTCTACATTTTTAGAATCTTTGCCATCTCGAAACGAGGTCTCCGTTTTCATTATGACGTCCGACGTCGCGAGTCCGAGACACTCCATCACACAACAACATCAATACCACCACCACCACCACCACCACGTAGAGAAGAAAGGAGTGAAATGATGACCCTCATCAATCTAGCGATCCCGGCATAACAAGCCGACTCGGGTATATATGATGACAAGGTGTCCAAAGGACAGACAGTTATACAGTGGCCGTGAAGAAGACTGACAAATAAAGAAAATACAGCGTGCATGGTATAAGTGCGCTGGAGGCTGCGATTGCAACCATCCAGTCTCTTTGGAGCCAATCCAGCCATTCCTAGATCCTGACCCTCATCCCGCCGAAAGATCACGGCCAACATCCGTCCCGATTCCAGATTCCGAAACGCCGGTCGCTCGATCATATCCAGACCAGAACTATGCGCGCAAATTGCAATTGAGTCCAAAAGAGTAAGAAAGGAAAGCCCCCCGGCGTGTGGCACGGAGAAAATGGAAAGAAGAATCATGCAAGCGCTTTAGTCGATCTCCATCCGCGACGAGGGCGCCGGCCCGCTTAGTGAGGGCATTTCTGTATTGTACTTGTTGGACGGTGCATCTCCAACCCTCTTGTTGCTCACATGAGGTTTTAAGCCCTTGTTGAAATTGTGTGTACACAGACACGCCACAATAATGGTGACCAAAAGGAGCAGGATGGTGAGAACGGCGAAGCTGGTCAACGACTTGCGGGCCGGCTTGTAGTCATCGAGACGGGCGGCATCGGCAGCGTACATGCGCACGAGCTTGAAGAGGAAATAGGCAAGGGCGATGAAGTAGACAATGATGACGACGATCATGCCGACGACGGATTCACGACGGACCCAGAAGGCAGCAAGGAACAGAAGGACGAAGGTGATGACGAGGGCGGCAGCTGTGAGGCCAAGCTCGACGTGACTGGTATTTTGGACCACGACGAGGAACTGGACGGTGAAGGCAAGGAAAAAGAAGAAGTCGAATTTAAGGAGAGCAATATAAACCTGCGAGTCATGTTAGCTGAGGGTCTGGGGGCATGGTTCATGTAGAGTGTTGGTACCTGGTAGGTCAAATATCTCCTCTTCAAGCGCAAGTCGGCGCTGATATGTTTGTATATGGTCCAGGCGAACTCGTCGTATAATTTCCAGGCGATGAATGCGAAGACGACAGTCATGACGGCCATGACGATTGGCAAGGCAATCAACATGGGCTTGACTTTGATCCAGAAGTGGTCGACGATGAAGCTAGCCTTATCCAGAGCGGCGACAGCCTCACTGATCTGCTCGAACTGGATGGCAGCGTAGATGAGAATGCCGATATTGTACAAGACCAGACCAATGACCTGAATGGTGTTCTTGAGCCGTAGGGCATCGTAGACGAGGAGTATTTGGTAGATGTAGCCGAACATGAAGACTGCCAGATATGTGGGGATGGTGCGGGTCTCGTTGTGCTGGTCCTCGGGGATATCGGGATGTAGGCTGGCTTGGAATTTGCCAAAGACGTATCTAGAGAATCATGTTAGAGTGGGGTTCGTCGCAGCGATTAGGATAAATTCAAAGACGTACGCCTCCAAGCTCAACGCGATGGCCAGCTGTATCAGGGCGGCGATCATAAAGGACCAGGTCCATTTGGTGGTGGGAATATACATTCTGGGGGTTCTTCGCACTGCGGGCGGGAGGGTGGTGGGGAAGCCTTCGCGATGGTGGTATCCGCCGGGCTGCGTGTCGACGGGCGGCTGTGCGTATGGCGGTTGGTAGTTGTTGTAGGGCTGGTAGTTTCGATCCAGCGGTTGGCCTCCGAGGAGGGATGCTCGGGCCTCGTGGTGAGAAATTTTGGCAGAATCGTCAGCCGCGAGAAGGCGGCTGAGGTGGACGAGTTAAGGGGATGGAGCTGTCTCGCCGAGCGTGCTGGAGGTGGCAGGCGGGGCAGACGTGCGAGTGCTGGCCGTGTGTCGACGCGGCGATTGGGGACGTCGGAAGCAGCAGATGAGACTGGTGTGAGGCACTTGGG